>JAQQAE010002855.1:0-21400 GCA_029823295.1 Pseudamia nigra | reverse complement strand
AAGGGGGGGGGTATGGGGGAGTGTCGAGACACCAGATGGAAGAGGTTACAGTACACGTGGCTTTTGTGTCAATCTGTGTTGAAAGAGGTGTGACTTTGGCCTCATTTGTTAATGGCAACGTCCACTAGAAGCTCTCGTCTGTGAAGCTCTGTTCTCCATGAAAGAACAGAAAGCAAATCATTCCTAATTCGAGCAATAACCCCCGACCCCAATGACCCCCGACCCAGCAAAGTATGAACACTGAGAATAAACAACGAGTTCACGGCGAGTAACCCTAACCCTTAACCAGAGTACACAGAAACAGTACACAGGTGAAAGTACTGTTGCTTCTTAAGTTTAATGGCTCAAGTAGAAGTACTCCTAAACATAAGTACTGTACTTGAGTAAGAGTAAAAAAACTACTCAAGTAGTGAGTAACTTCATGATATGGAATTGGCTACATTATTGTTTTTTGTATCATATTTGTCAGTTTTCTTGACTATACTGACTGTACAGATTTATTCATTTACTTGATTATTTTGGCCATTTTTGCTCATTTTGTCGTGCATTGTGTTGATTTTTTCTTTTTTATTCTTTTTTTAAAAATCATTTTTGCTAATTTACTTGATTGTTTTGCTAATGTTTGCTCATTTTATTGTGTATTTGTGATTTGCGGCTTATTGTGATTTTTTTTTCTGTTTGGATGGTTATAGTGTACATTTTTAGTTGTTTATTTTTTCTTCACTTTTGTGCATTTTGTTGATTTGTGCTCAGTTTAAGTGGTTATTTAGATCAGATCATATATTTTGTTGCGTATTTCTTTTTGGTTGTAATTTTTTTTTATTAATTTACTTCATTTTTTATCATTTTTAATTGCTTTGTTGATTTTTTTCAGTTTCATTGGTTATATTGTACATTTTTACTTTACTTTCTTTTTTGCTTTGTTGTGCACTTTGTTCATGTTTAATTTATTTTGTTGACTTCTGTTGATTTGTCTTTATTTTGTTTTTTATTTACTAACTTCTTGATTATTTTGTTAATTTTGTGCTAATTTTTTGTATCTGGCTGTGACCAAATGGAACTGAGCACATTTTTTCCACCATAAATGCACTGTAACTGAGTAAGAGTAAAAAGTATCCTGTAGAACAAATACTCAAATAAATATTACTGTAGTAAACAAATAAATATTGCTCTAGTAAAAGCAACTGAGTAAATGTACTTGAGTACTACCCACCTCTGTCTTTAACCCTAATAAAGAGCCAAGACACTACAAATACATACCCTATTCTTAAGTATGACCTATTTTTTTATTATTCTTTTAATAAATTATTAAATCAAATAAAGAATTGCCCCTAGTAATGAATATTGTTTGAGCAGCAAAATGCAAAACCGCACCTTGGAGCCACATTGTAACATTTATCCTACTTTCACGACCAGTGCTGTAGCATAAATTGAGATCCCGTGATCCCAAAAAGGCCATTTCACCTTGGCCAGTGTTTTAGTCTTGAAAAGTAAAATATCTGTGACCCATATTCAGCTGGATGAATAGGAAAAATGATCCGTAATGCCAGCAGTCTCCTTTAAATCACTCCAACTGAGAAGAAGCAACAAAGAAAATTCCAAAATTCTGAAACATTCCCAGACAGAAGAGAAGCAGAGAAGAAAAAAAGCACTTAAAATGAATAAAAACATTTATTAACCCTCATCTGGTTTTTGGGTCAAATTGACCCTTTGTCATATATTTGTAAAGAGAAGCTATGATGCCCGGGAGTAGAATCAGTACTCGAGAAAAAAAAAGTAGAAGTACTAATACATAAAAGTAGTTGGAAGTGAGTAACTTTATATCATGGAACATATTCATTTAATCTTTTTTTTGGGTGATTTGTTCATTTTTGTGGTTCATTTTACTCATTTATTTCTTAACCTTTTTTTGCTGTTTCTTCATCATATTGTTCATTTTTGCTCATTTACTTGATTTATTTTTTTTGCTTATTTTTTGGTTCATTTTGTTGCTTATTATGTTAGTTTTGCAGGATGACTTTTCATTTTTCCTTCAGATTTGTTCACTTTTCTCTCACATTTGTTCATCTTCCTTGAAATTTGTTCATGTTCTTGGTTGTTTTTGTTCAACTTGTTCTTTGTTCATTTCGTGGATAGTTTTGCTTCTTTTTGTGCAGTTCTGTTCATATTGATGACTATTTTATTTCATCTTCTGAATAATTTTGCTAATTTTCTTGGTTATTTTCTTCAGTATGAAGATGATTTTCATCCTTTTTTTCGTCAATGTTGTTCATTGTTTTGCTTTTTAAGTATGTTGTTTGTTCTGGTGATGATTTGTTCCATTTTTCCACACAACACATTTTCTCTTTACAAATATATGACAAAGGTCAATTTGACCCAAATACCACACAAGGGTTAATAGCATACTAAATACACATATCCAAACTGCACAAACAATGAAAGCAATTGATTCTGTGCAAAAGCAAAAGCAAAGGTGTTGTACGGCTGCAAAGGTGGAGAAATGTGGGAGAAAAATGCAACAACACACGTTTCCCCATTTGAAACAACATGTAGGAAGCAGGTTTCTATGAGGAGGAGGATGCTGATAAGGAAAGGGAGACCTCCTTCATTGGGGTCTCACGCTAAGAGGATTACAAAAGAAGCCTGCAGTGTTGGCTGGAATAACTGTTACACTCACACCCCTCCACCCCCCCACCCCAACACAGGTGTGGGCTTGTGCGTACACGCATGCACACATAAAGGGCTGCATGTAAAACCATAGATCTCTGAGGTGTAGGGGTGATCGCTAAAGCACCTGTATCTGCAAAGTGCCGCTGTGGGATCCCCCGACGTGGAGGGGTCACGGTGTGAAGGGAGCATCAGTGTGAGGATTAAAAGTGTGGAGAATTAGCTGAGATCTGATGACTGTGTTTTTGGCTGAGACAGCACTCGGGGATTAGCGGAGAAGAGGGGGTGATCTCCGGACCCCTCTCTCCACAGAGAGCTGGAAGCAGCTCCATCTGTCATCAATGAACTGAATTAGACAGAGACAGCTCGGTACTCACAGCTCCACGCTGTGTGTCTTTGACTAAAAATGTGTGGCCTGTTTAGTTTTACTGCTGAAGAAGTAGATCATTTTCTATTAACAAATAACATTGTACAGTATGTTTTTAAAGGTGAGACAGATGTTCTTCCAGCTCCAGTCTCTAGTATGTCCTCGGTGTTTTTCAGCTTGTCCTGACAAATGGCATCAGCTGAAAAAGAGCAACGAGCAAATTTTGAATCCAAAGTAAAAAACAAGGTGTGAGCCACTCTTGATGCTCAATTCCAATTTTTTGCTAAAATCTCATTTGTTTGCATGATTTTTCATACTATATTTTAAATGCGACATCCATCAGACTCCAGTGTGAACAGTCTACGGTTCTGAAGTGACCTGCATGCGCAGAAAAAGACGTGAAGTCACATGCAGTTCACTCCTGACTGGTTGGTGGCGCTAATGCACCAATAAGTTGTTCGTCGACTGCCATAAAACACTAAGGAAGAAGAAGCACCTTATTCATGGAGGTAAACATGATGCTACACAAGCCGGTGCGTGTGGATTAGTTATGAAGTTGTGCAGTTGGACTGGATAAAATTGACAAAGTGATTCCGGGTCTATTGTTTACATCTGATGTAGCCATGTCCCGCCTCCCCCAGCACAGAATTGTGACGTCTGTCTCACTTCAATGAAGTAAAAGTCAGATGAAATGTGATGTGAACATCAGACTGATGTTGCTGTGAAAAACATCGGATATGTATCCATTTTTGGACACATATGAAAGCAGCCTGGGTCTGATTTGAAAAAATAGTATTTGTGCTGTTCAGAATGTCATGAATAAATCAGATATGGGTCACATACCGTGAAAAAAATCAGATTTTTTCTGCAGTGTGAGCGTAGCCTTAGTTAAAATCATGCCAAAATATTTCAGCCACCATGGCCTTCATCAGAACAAGCACAAACTAATTCCTGTGGTATTAATATGCAAAGAGCGTAAATCACAGTCACACGACCAATCTGCAGAAACCATGCTGATTTATTAAGCAAGGTCACATGAGATACTCTGCAGTCAGTCACACATGTAGGTAATCAGAGTAATTAATCACATCATTGTTACACCTGCCATTTCCCAGGGAAAAAAAAAAACATTAAGGGTCCACGCAATCAACATAAAGAAATAACAAAAATAAACACAAATGAATACAAAAATAAATTAATTAACAAATAGATAAAAACAAATAGTGTATACATAAATTCACAGAAAAAATTAAATTAAAAAATGAAAAATGTTAAAAATATATATATTACATGCATTTTTTTTCAAAGATACAATAGGTAAAATAACAAAATAAAATGCCTCAGACCTAGTTTTTTTATCTTTGGAATCAAAAAGATCTCCACCTGAAGGATATTACGTTTCTGACACCTAAGTAGCACTCCTTTTTTAACTGAAGCAGATTTTGAACTTAAGGCACTGAACTTAGACTATGAGTGATCACAAAGAAAAATAAGTGCTAATGCTCTATAAAAAGGCAATAGATTTGTTCAACAAATGTAATGTCACCATGACATACGTAAGTGAGGTTTTTCTCATCTCTAGTCACGTCAAACTCAGACAGGTTCCATAAATGTATCTAATAAAATCATATTTATGAAGATAAGCAAATCCCATCCATCATTTAAAGCCATGGTCACTATCAGCAATGTGTATTAGTAACACTGGCTTTTCTGTATGTCCCAAATGATATTAGTAGCAGAGATATCAATACTTGCACACTGTTGCCCATAAATTTTGAATGAAATATTTTATACCTCTTCTCATGAAATGATTGTGACAGCGTGATGTATTCCAGATAGATAGAAGTGAACATCTTCTCAAAACTTTATGGATCAATATCTTCCAAAGATGATTACTGATGTGTATAAATAGGAAGAAAAATGTGTCTGAATGGGCAACAGTATACATGCTTCTGTATGCACTTATATAAATATGATACATTTTAAATCAACATAACATACATGCATTACTAAAGTATGCAGCATTGGAAATAAATGGCTTTTTAACTATCCACCTGAGAAACCCTTTTTTAATTGATGAGAATTCTCATCTCATTCTAAACTGAATTTAACCAGTGCAGCTCTTTATCAATGTATTCCCATACATTTTCTAGATATAATATTGTATTTATGCAACATTATTTCTTTACTTGTCCATAACTATATTTATTTATCGAAATTTCAGAACAACATTTTCTAGTCTTCGGAAAGGAGGCTGGTCACAAACTGAAGCCTAGACACATTTAAGGAGCCGTAGTTTGTAAATGAATGGAAAAAGGGAGAAACAGCCACCCAGACCTCAACAATGCAACCCTCACCCACAGGCCTTTGACCATTTAAAGAGCTATGGGACACTTACATGGAAACAGGCACACTGTTTTGTCCCCTCTGGCATCATTCATGGAGAACTAATCAGATGCCGCCAGTATTACTACAGAATGTGTATGTGCACTTTACCTTCCCTCCCTACTCTGTTTGTAGGCAGTTGGCAGATTGCAGATTTAAAACTCTGTATACAGTTTGAAATAAGGTAAGTGAGGTCTAATTTACTACTTGCTTCCTTTTCACTGTACATAACTTCACTTTGTAGGTCAACAGTAAAGCCAGTTTTTTACATACAGTTCAGCTTTGTATTGTCTAGTTCCAACGTTCTAACATCCAATCACAGAGCCTGCACAAGGATTTTAACCTCATGTAACTAAGCTCATATACCTGGTTTCACTTGCAAACATGACATGACCGAAAATACTCCAATTTCCCTTTCACTGTACTTTATCATTACAAGCATGGTACAACTAATATCTAGCTCTGCTGCTTCAGATTTGCTCTTAATCTGTAACTCGCTGGCTGCACCTAAACTAAATGCAGTCCAGGTTAAACAATTAAAACACTTGCTTGGAGAAAAATGGCCTTTTGCTGGCTGTGATGCAAGATGAATGGTAATTACTCTTTAAATGGTACCATCACAGATCATTAAGGAGTTCCACTGGGCAACACTAACCAGTGCCCCAGTTGAGATATTTTTGGACTCAAAAACACTGCTGTTGGTAATGCGTATTGTTTTTTGAAGCTCGATACGGTCTGATTTAAGCCACATTATCTGCTTCTGTCCGGGGGAGGAGGGAGGAAATGAGAGGTTGTCAAGTCAGCATTGAGAGTCAGAGAAAAGTAATCATCCATAAATGATGATCTAACTCACTGATCTGAACCACAGACTGTAGCTCGTCTGTCAGGAGTGTCAGCGACTTCAGCAATAGCCTATTAGTCACACATCAAAGCATCGACTGTGCACCGTGTGCCTCCCTTTTGCTTATTTCACATGACAAATAATACGACTTTTTGATGAGGCTCGACTCCGCTTGTGCTCAAACCACATCTGTAGTGACATATAGAGAAAGACGTATTAACACGGCAAAACAAGGATGCTTGCTATTCCGCGAAAAGTTCACTTCCAATAGCGACGCACGAAGACAAAAAAAAAAAAAAAAAGGAGTGACTTGTCCACTCAGCGATGGAGTCAGGTTCACGGGCTCTCGGATATCACTGTGGCCGCAGAAACCAAAGCTTGGTTAATAAAAGATGAGCGTTGACTGGCCAGAGAGGCACTACTGCTGTCATGTGATAGGACCAACCGACGAGCCGGCGTAGCATCTGAGGCTTCGGAGCAGATAAGGACAGTCGCATGATCGATGCCAGGTTCACGCAAATACAGAGTGAGTGCTGGGAATTATTAGCATTATAAAGTTACAGAATATCAGGTCAGTCTTGGTTGTATGTTCTACAGAAGTCAGAAATCTTCTGTAGCATTGTCTGTGCGGCCGCTGCTTCTAATCGATGCAGACTGAGCTGGTCAGGCTCAGGACGCCAGCCCAGGTGTCCATGGAGTCACCGTGGCGACAGCGGTGACAGAGCAGGTCAATGGTTAACGCGAGGATGAAAGCATTCTGCACGAACTGCTCAGAGCCTCAACAAAGTAAGAGCTTTCAGTCAGTTCCAGTGGGCTACTCTGAATTACTTATTTAACATTTTTCAAAGAGTCTTATCTAAAAATACATCAATTCAAACAGATGACAAATGATGCAAAAACTGTGCCCCGACCCTTCTCGTATTATCTCCCTGGGTGTAGAGGAGGTAGAATTCGTCTGAACATTGGGGCGGATGAAATAATGACTAAAATGAGTCAAGATGAACAAGATGATGAGGAAAAGTCAAAGAAAATGAACAAAGTAGTTAAGAAATTGAGTAAAAATGAACAAAATAATCAAGAGAAGTCGAAGGAAATGAACAAAATAATCAAGAGAAGTCAAAGGAAATGAACAAAATAATTAAAGAAATGAGTAAAAGTAAAAAGACAAAATGAGCAAACTAACCAAGAATGTGCACAAATTAATCAAATAATCAGAAAAAATGAGGAAGAACATAAACAGAACAGTCAATAAAATGAGTAAAATTGAACAAAATAATCAAGAAAGTGAATGAAAATGAACAAAAATGATCCAAAAAATGATCAAATAAACAAAAATAACCAACAAAATCCGTAAAAATATGCCAAATAATCAAGAAAAATGAACAAAAACAAAAAAAATAAACAAAAAATGAACCAAAGCGTAAAGAAAATTGATTAAAAAATGAACGAAAGAATTAAGAAAATGCGTAAACATAAACATAACACAAAAAATAATCAGGATAATTTGCAAAAAATAACAAAATAATCAAAAACTGAACAAAATAAACAAACTAATCAATAAAATGTAAAAATGAACCAAATAATCAGAAAAATGAGGAAAAAACAAACAAAACAGTCAAGAAAATGACGAAAATGAAACAAAAATAATCAAGGAAATGACTGAAAATGAACAAAAATGATCAAGAAAGTTTTAAAATAAAAAATAAAAAAATATGCCAAATAATCGAGAAAAAAAGAACATATCCAACAAAATAAGCAACAAAATTAACAAAATAATCAAGAAAATAAATTACAAAATGACCAACAAATTAAGAGAATGAGTAAAAATTAATAAAATAATCAAGAAAATAAGAAATTAATAATTTAAAACCTGAGTAAAAATAAACAGAATCCTCAAGAAACTCAACAAAATGAGCAAAAATGACCCAAACAACCAGAAAAATGAGGAAAAAACAAACCAAATGAGTTAAATTGATGCAGAAAATGAATGAAAATGAACAAAAATCAGCAACACAATCAGTAAAAATATGCCAAATAATCAAGAAAAATGAGTAACAATTAAGAAAATAAGCAACAATATGAACAAAATAATCAAGAAAGTGAATGAAAATGAACAAAAATGATCCAGAAAATGATCAAATAAACATAATGACCACAAATACAGTAAGCAGAAAAATCAGTAAACATACGCCAAATAATCAAGAAAAATGAGTAACAATTAAGAAAATCAGCAACAATATGAACAAAATAATCAAGAAAGTGACAAAACAAAAAATGAAGTTAAAATGAGTAAAGCAGTTAATTTCACCTTACTTTGAATAATAAATAAGCACGAAATCAAAATGAACCAAATCTGCAAACCAACAGGTTCTTTGCAGAGTCGTGATGCGTTTGCGATTCCAGACGTCATAATGCATTTCCTATGACAACAAGGCAGTATGGCGCTGGTTCATATTGGGAATTGAACTGAATATGAACCATCAATCTGAAGCCAGGATGTTTTTGACTCTCACATCTTGTCCCCCTTTTATTCAGCAGACACACACACCCTCTGCTTTGTTATTTGCGTTGCTTTTTTCCCTCCTATACAACGCGGAGAGAAAGCAATCTGCCGCCCTCATTCTGCTTGTTGTCAACCGTACATCCTCCAAGGCGACAGAGCAGCGTGATTGTACAGTCGTGCTGCCTTTCTGTCCAGCCTCCAACGCATTCCTTTTCCATCATTATTTCTCTTTTTCATCGTCATGTTTTGGTGGCTGGAAAACAACTAAACATCCTCAAACTACTCCATCACTCTCCCCGAAAGTTTTCCCAGAACAGAAACCTAAATCACACACCTCAGAAAAAAACACACACACACGTGCATAGATTCATATTGCTCCCGTCTCGCATGGCACAGTTTGACTTTCAGTTCGACATACCCAGGTTGGAGGATGCGCGGCCCTGTGCTGCTCTGTCCTGCAGCTCCTCAGCGATCTCCAGCTGGTGTCGGTGGTACTGACGTGCCCTCTCCAGATCCTGAGGAACAATCAGATCTCCATCACAACTTTGCCACATCGCTTCAAAAATAGCCAGAATATCAAATTGTATGTGTAATTTAATTAAAGGCTTGTGTTTCACACCAACCTGCATGCAGCGGGCAGCGTGCCCTAGACCAGCATATGCCCTCATCTCAATGGCTTTGTCGGCCAGCTCTTGTGCCAGCTCCAGGACTCGGGTGTGGTAGGATATGGCCTTATCAAAGTCCCGTTGAGAGTGGTAGGCACTGCCCAGGTTACTGTACGCCCGTGCCTCTTCACGGCGGTTTTCTAATGTCTGAAGAATATAATGCAAGACTAACCTTAAATTTTTTATGTTATTCAGTGGAATTACAACAAAACACAGTGAAGGTCTTGCTGTTAAGGATATAACGGGCAGTGAAAGAGAGTAGAATTTGACATTAAAAAAAGGTTTGGAGATGTTGGTCAGTTATTGTGGTATTGTAGTTCATATCATTGGAAAGCCTTATAAGGATTGTGCATTCATGGAATGAGGAACACAGCTAAACATGTGGGTAGCGCTCCATAAAAAATGTGCCAAAATTCCCTTCAATATTTTCCTGTTGGAATCGACTGGATTGGTTGATTGCACTCTCCTACAGTAAAGGCCCATTTATACTCTATGCAAGTGCGTTGTGTTATACACTAATGTGTACTTTATGTTAGCATGGATGTACACAATACATCCACTAGTGGGCAGTGTGGAGTTCAGACTGTCCTCTAGTTGGATTTCTTTCTGAATACTAAGCGAAAATTTTTTTGTCATGAGTCATTATTATGCTCTCAAACATTTTATTTGGATCCTGTAATAAGTGATCTGGTCCATCTTTAACTTTTTGCTCCGTTATTAAGATATTACAGCAAATAATTCAACATATCATTGCCATGCTGGGGTTTGATTGAGATGTTGCTATGGTGACTAGTGTCACTGGTGGGGTCGGACTGAGTCAGACCTTCGTATCTTCTATTCATTCAATATGTTCATAGTTTTACCTGAGATTCACTGGACTGTAGTTGTGGGTATGTGTTTGTAATATGATTTTGTTTAACCCTGCTTGGTGAAGGCTAGCAGTTAGTTAGCTTCCCCTGCGCTGCGCAGGCACCGCCGCCGATCGCACAAATATGGTTGCATCCTGTTTTTGGCTCCATTATGTCATCCAAGATGACACTAATATATACAATCTATGGCACAGACTGTCCTCAAAAAGTTGAACAATTTCTGTTAATCTTTTGGTGTTTAATGTTGCGTTCTGTTCTTCTTCTATTCTTCCGCCACGTGAGCTGTACTGCGCTAGAGCGCCCCCACAATTTCCGGTGCCATTGCATCGTTTTCTACCTTGAGGATGGATCCATAAGCCTCTCGAAAACGTTTCAAACTTGTGACATAATTCACGCTGAGACCAGAGGGAATTCCCCCTCTGCGTGAGTACGGTATGCCGACTTAGCGTAGAGTATAAAAGGGCCTTAAGGAGGAAAAAACAACACGAGCGCCTCAGGAACTTTTCTCATTTACCTGGAATTTTGAAAGGCTTCAGTGCATTTCCAATGCAATTACATAGATTAAAAAGCTTTCCCCTGACCCTAAACTTTCCCTGGAAAAAGTTCCTGGTAGTGAGATAGGACTTTACGGATTATTAGGAATTCTGGAGGGGGCGGGGCTGTCTGCTGATTGGTGGAACACATTAGTGTTTTGCTCGTCCATACATGGAAGCCAGTATGCTGTTGCAAACGTGTTTATTTCATTTCTACAAGCTACTAAGCAACTTTGTTTGTTGAGCAATTGGAAAATGGACCAAAAGCCAGGGAGGTCCACGCTATTTTGAGACAGAGAAATTCAGCAGGACTTTGAGTCACGACTCAAAATGACTTAGCATAAGGGAAATAGCCGACAACTGGCAGAGCTCAACATATGACATGCCAAATCAAATCCACAAAACGCTGAAGAAACTGAAGCAGGATTACAGGCCTCTGTTGTCTCAGTCTCAAATCACACATGGTCGAGCAGAGGAAATGGAGTTCACCTCGTCCAGCTTCGAGAGAAGCCCCGACCGTCCACAGACCCTTTTTGTGTTTAATGTCATGGCACGTTTTTGCACCTTTTGTTTTTTATTTCATGTCTTATTAAAATATTTATTATATTGTATGATAATTTGCATGGCATCAAAATATAAGCACAATAGAAGCACTTTTCAAGTAGAATAGACGAGAATCAAATGCAGGCAAATGTGTAAATCTGTATGAGTGCAGGGTTTAGGACAACATCTAAATAAAAATGAATAAAAAAGGACTAAAAGGAATAAAAAAGTATTTCCATGAATAAAAAAGGACCATTCATCCAAGTCCATATAATAACAATACTTTTACTTGAGTACTGTTTCTGTGTACTCTACCCAACACTGTAAACAAGCTATGCTATAAATGACAGTGGATGAACAGAAATATAGTGCAGCTGTGGTGAGTTCATGCTGCTCAGGTAAACTCCTACACATTGCCTTAACTTGCAAAATAGCTTTTATTTATTCAATGTCTCTGTCCTAGATCTTCATCAGGAAAACATACAAATGCCACACATTAATTGTATTCGCTAAATTGTTTGTGGTAATACTTTTTAAAATGTCTGTATTGTTCTGTGAAACATGAAGCATCCCCCATACGTCATCAGCCTGATTTGAAGAAATTACCCGCAAGTTTAGGGATGCAGTGGAAATGCAAAACAGACAGAATACAAGGAATTCTTTTACGCAGGTAAATAAATTCCTGGTAATAAAAGTTCCTGGGAATGCTGGTGGAAAAGAGGCTAATATTGGCCATTTTTACACTTTATTCATTTTTCACTGTCAGGGAACTCAGTAGATCCATACACACGACGGCTTGGCTGGGGGTGGCATCCCATTATTCAACCAGGACTTGAAGGTCAGTCCAGTCCATCCTCTCCACACACATTTTTTTGGGATGCTACAAACATGTTTACCTGTTTGTGTCGCTCATTCCACAAATGCATGATCCTTGCAAGTTGTACCTCATTGTAAAGGTGACTCATCAGGCTTTTGAACGATATAAAACACAATACTGACTGGTATCATTTAAGGGATGAAATAATTGACCAAAATAATGTTTCCTAACCTTTATTAAGGGGTTTATATTTGGTGTTTCACCAGTAAATGACAACTGCAGGCATCTTCAGTCCTTCTGAATTGAGCTTCAAACTTGCTAACCCTCTGCAAATCATGCAAAATGTTCAGACTGAATATCACGCAGTCATCAGATTCCTTACTAAAGAAGGGTTAAACACAAAGGAAATTCACAAACAAATGAGTGATATGAACCTTTCAGCTGCTCCGCGTATGCAAGCAATCTTCAGTTTTTCCATGATTCGCAGAGGGTTACCGAGTCCAAAGCTCATTTCTGAAGGACTGAAGGTACCCACAATGCAGTTGTCATTCACTGATGAGGGATCAGACTATGTAAGCCACAAATAAAGGCTACTCGAAAGCAAAAATATATATTGCCTTCGAGTTTGACAGTCTCTTACAGACCTGGTTAAACATAACTGGAAAATAATGCTAAAAAAACAGCTCAAGTATATAAACACACTGAAAACAGACATAATAGAGAGATGTAGCCTGAACTTGACCTGTTCGGCCAAATTGTGCTTCAATGGTTCCTGTTCAGACCAGTAAAGAATAGAGTCTGTACAGATGGAAAATGTTTCATGTTACAGCTACATTTGCAGAAACATGAACTATCCAAAGACAATTACTTTACAAACTTTGAGTACGTAGAAGATTTGACTTGAGGGGATCATTACTGTAGTGCTCATCTAATTGTCACCAGATGGTCTATTTGTGAGTGAGGTTAGAAAGCTGTAGAGTGAGATGATGTTGGCTGCAGAGCTGGTGGCTGGCTAAAGCTCGCAAGTTTGCACTTCGTCCAAAACATAGTTTAATGAGATTATGTGCTTGGATTTGTTGTGTTTGTTAATTTCACATTTGTATCAAGAGCAGCTCAGCGATACAAATGTGTAGAAGTTTAATATCTTGAAATTGTTTTTTAAATAAATTACAGCCTCCTCATATTGATTGATTTTGTACATTTGTGATCAGATATGACCTAGAAATTAAATTAGCAATTAAATCTTCACGCTGGAGAAGCTGTAATAGGCTAAAGCACATTGGCTTGAAAAATGACTTAAATTGTGAATGTATTATTCAAACTGTAGCAAAAATAACCATTGTTGCTGAGCAATTGTTCAGTGGATTGAACATACACCATTATGTTTCTCAGGGTTCTGAAAAATTATTTTCCGGGATATTTTCAGCTTTTACAGTACGACAGACAAGTTATTACATCAAATAACCCAAGTACATGAATGAACAAAAATAAACGATATGAGGAACAAAAGCAGCAAAAAAAATCAAAATAATCAAATAACATGACTGACAAAACTGGTCAATCATTTTCCAGGACATGTGTGAACGCTGTTTCTATAAAAGAATATCTGCCTTGTAATGACACTGTTTAAAAGTTCATTCAGAGGTTGTCCATCCAGTAGAAAGATGATGCACTCAGCAGTTCCATTCTTATGTAAAATTCTATTTCACTTTTAGTCTATAGCATAGAATCCCATAATTCTATGCTGGACTGGAAAACACACTGTATTTGATCTGAAAACAGCGCTGTCTATTGCAAAAAAAGGATTAGAACATACCAGCTTATCTCCTCACAGAGTCCGTATGGATTATGTCGTACCGTACCTTCGCGATTTCCAAGTGTTGTTCGTGGCACTGAACGGCGTTGGTGAAGTCTCCCAGCGCCGTGTACACGGCGCCCATGTTGCCCAGTTGTCGAGCTTCAGAGATCTGACACGGGGTTTGTCGCGCTAACAGCACACACTGCTTATGGCTGGCCAGGGCGTTGGGGTAGTCACCGATAGACGTGTACACATGACCCAGACTGCTGAGAGCGTCGGATGCAGCCTGAAATCACACAGACGGGTTAGAGGTCACGAGGTCACAGAGGAAACACATAACTGTGTGAGACTGGTCCGAGGAACTGTGGTCCAAAGTGGTAACAAACACAAAATTACACAAGCTTTATTGAGTTCACACATTAATTCTTCTAGCTCTAAGGATTAAGAATGTGTACTTCAACTTTGGTTTTCAAAAAAAATATTTGTACATCTATTTTTGAGGTTAATAAGGGTAAATGTTTTTTATTTACTTAAAAAAACTTTTATCTACTTAATTTACTTTTTTTATTTACTGCTTACAGCAAATTAAAATAAAAATTTATATGGGCACAAAACTAGGACACACAGTAAAGTTATGACCTAAACTTTCAGTCATACTTGTGTTTCTGTTTTCCATTCTGTTATAAGAATTGAAACAAACAACTGTAAATAAAAGGTCTGGTTATCATCAAAACACAATCATCCCTTAAATTTAGTCTGCCTGTGTTTCTTCCTTAGACTTCGTCATAGATGTTTTGATGAAGACGACATTTAAATGATGAATTCTTTTCCTAATCACTAACACAAATCAAGCAGAACCCTAAAAGTCTCCATCACACTCATGTCTTTTTTTATCACAGCAGGTGAACACAGTGGTTGCACAGGCATAAACTCCTACGAATTAATGAGACGAGTTGAGGTAGAAGCAGGTGAATCATATCCAATACTTTTTTACAGTCATTCATTATATTGAGCGATAATAAAACACCTACAGCCCAGTGTTCAAAAAAGTTGGGCCACTGTAAAATACAAAACATAACACATAATACAAAGCAAAACACTGAAACCCCACTTTTAATCTGAAGACAACACATCAAAAGTTGAAATGAGACAAAATTGAAATTGTTTTTGGACACTGTGGGGACTCAAGAGGACAGGGACCATCCAGCTTACAATGAGCACTCAGTTCCAAACCAGCATCTGTGATGGTGTGGGGGTGCATTAGTGCATATGGCATGGGTAACATCAGTGCTGAACAATATACAACAGACAATATAAACAGGTTTTGGAGCAACATGTGCTGCGGAGTAGATGACCTCTTTCTCAGGGACGACCATGTTCAATAATTCATTCATTTTTTATTATTATTGTGTCTTGCATACACACAGTATGTCCAGCCCATTCATGGGCTTATAAGACACCAAAAACATCAACATACAGTAGGACTAGTTGCCAGACAGTAAACACACCATATCGGTTTACATTTCAAACTTATATAAATAAACAAGTCTGGATTCTCTTAATACTACAGGACAATTTATTATAAAATACGTGTTGGAGTCAATAATGCAATGCCAAGCCATAATCTGCATGTATTCCAACGGCATGGCACTGAAGTTAAAGTCTGCTGCTAAACAGGCAGCTACTGACAATGTTTGTTGCATTATGAAATGTAAAATTTGACCAAGGGGACCTTTAACTGTGGAGCAGCTGAAGAGAATGGAAAAACATTCCACTTTCAAAATTACAGCAATTTCTCTCATCAGTTCTCAAACACCTGAAGAGTGTTGTTAAAAGACAGCAAACATGACCCTCACTCACCTTCTCATCAAATGTCAACGTGTCATTTTCAAATAACAATTAACTTACTCATTGTCAACATTTGATGTGATATGTTTTTTTGTTATTTTCAAATAAATACGGGGTTTTAACGCTTTTAACAGGCATTGTGACCACGTGGATGACCTTTTAGTTTGATCCAATTGCAATAGCTGTTTCTCCTCCTCCCCTCACTAAGTAAAATACACACTGATTAATCATGTTTGAAAGCAGTGAAAATGGTGAAAATGCATTTATAAATCTACTATTCAGACAATGACATAAAAAGAGACTGATTTGGAAAAAAAAAATCATACATGTTCTAATAAAGCTATTACAGAAATATTAAATGTGTGAAAATATGCAGTATGTCTATGGCCCCTGTGACTGTTAGTTCTTGTCTAAAGTCAAACATGAATTAATGTCCACAACATACATGATAAAAACTGAAGGAAGTTGTGAATGTGAAGTCAGGAACATAATTCTACTGTTCCTTTTGTTAAGCTTTATTTCTTACTGTGCCACTTAAAGGGTTAATGTTATGCGTTGTTTTTAATTTATGTTTAACACAGTGGCTCAACGTTTTTGCATAGCTGTACACTGTACTTACAGTATATGCCATATATAGGCTACACCCAAATAACACCGTCTACATCACCTTAAATATGTTCAAATTAGGGCTGTCAAAGGATTAAAATTTTTAATCTGATTAATCACGGGGTCACTGTGGATTCATTTCGATTAATCACAATTAATACCCATTTGTTATTAATCTAAATTAATCACATGGTCACTAGATTCATTTTTATTAATCACGATTAATACCCATTTGTTGTTTTTTTATTTGGTGGCAGAAACACTTATAATAGAAGGTGATATAGACACTTGATTAAAATTACTTATTTTATATTGAAATGTATATTTTATGTAAAATAAGTGGTATACGTATGTATTTTTTTCTACTTGTGCAACTAAAGGAAATTACACATGATTGTAGAACTTAACAGAACCTCTGTAATGTTCTGTTGAGATGATTTTGCTTTTTACACTTGGTTGATTATTTTCATCAGTAACTAATGTAATTTGTTTCAAAATGTGTAAAGACTTATACTTTTACATTTAAACTGACTTTGAAGCGGTAAATACTAAAGAAGTTGGCAGTGACGTGGGTCAAATGTAACAAGATTTCATCACTTTTCCCTTGATATATGAGTTATTGTGCGCTAATCGCATTAAAAAATTTAATCTAATTAATCATGCAAATGGATTAATCCGGATTAACGCGTTAATTTTGACAGCACTAGTACAAATGTATTGAAATTGACCCAGAGTCTCTTCTGTTACATCACAGTAGATGTCACTCCTCTGTTTTCTTTTGTCTCTCCCCTGTCCACTAATCCCAACCGCTTGAGACGGACATCCTCCTACCCTGAGACAGATGTCCTCCTCCTCCGAGTGGCTGGTTCTACTGGAGGTTTTTCTCTTCCGTTACAGGAAGCCCCCCCCCGTCCTTGTCTTCTCTCGGTGGTTCTGTTTGGCTTTACTCTGTATAGTCTTGAGGTTTCAGCCTTGAATTGTGAAGCACCTAGTGATAATCTTGGATTATGATTGGCACCATACAAATACAATTGAATTGAACAGAACAATGACACTGTTTAAACATAAATCACTGGATGAAGGTGTAAGAAACTATAACAGTAGCGCCTGAGAGAGACAGGCGTGCCATGTCTTCACCAGCAGAAATTAGGCAGTTGGAGGGAAACATATATAAACAGACTGGAGGCTACAGGAGTGAACGTTAATCTTTCACATCCTATTAGACCTGCTGTGAGACCCTCACCCCCTGCCACCAGCACTCCCGCTCAGCAGCAGGTTGACGTGCTTCTATTACTACTGTGTTTGCACAGAAGACACTTTAATAGCACTTTGAGCCATCTAATGATTTGTAGCTCTGCGCTTCTTGCTAATTACTGGGCTTCTTCAATACCACCAAATCATAATGAGTTTCAGCTTAACTACCAAGCTCTTCATCCTGTTGTTGTCTTCAAACATGCATAAACACAAGGCCATGAACTCCTTTCCACCTGCACACACAGATCATGTCTGCTTCCTCTTCTAATCACCCTCACCTCTTTCTATAATTTGAGAAATAGTCACTGCTATTCTGCTGTAGCTTTAGTGATTGGGAACCTGCCTACGCATTCACTAACTAATCTTAAGTTTATTAGTATCGATCAGTCTGAAGAGTCATGGGAAATAGCTGTGAGGCCTGCAAAACAATCTTCTTCAAATTACAAAGAAAATTGGAGAAAAACACCACAATTTGTATCAGTAGGTTCCAAGCATCACTGCAATCAGTATATATTTGTATGTATATGTATATACCAGACAAAAATTGTCACTCTCTATTTTTATAATTTTTCATTAATACTGAAGGCATCCAAATGTAGTAGTAAACAAAAAATTGTTAAATGGTTCAGAACATGTTTTATACTTCAGACTGAACAAAGAATCCACATTTAGCTTTGATGACAGCTTTGCACACTCATACCATTCTCTCGTCAGACTGGACAGGTCAGTCAAACAAAAGAAAACTTCAAGAACTTTGAATATGTTTTGGTAACTGCACTTACGGACATGCTATAAGCTCTTGAGATTGAGATGTTTCAAATTGTACTGAGAACTGTAGCTACCCTTCCCCTGCACAAGACAACTGATGGTCTAAAGCACCTTAAGACGGAATGATATGGCACAAGTTAACTCACCTGTGAAAGGAAAACCATTTTGCATGGCTAACATGTGAATCTGACATGAACTTTTGGTGTCTTCAGTAGTGTTGTAAATAATAAAAAGGAAGGAAAAGCACTGGAGAAACTGTGCCCAAATTTTTGCCTGGTAATGTATGTGACCATGCCTGCAGTCTTCAGAAAGTCCATGTGCTGGCGAGGTGTGACAGTTTTTAACACCTCCAACAAACCAAAGGCTTCTTGAAGAATATGATGAAACCATGGGCAACAATCCCACACAGTTCACCTCTGAAAACACACTGTGTAATGGAATTCTAAATAAACCCCCTCCTTAGGTATAGACTCGCTTTTATACAATCGTGATGGCAGTAATTAGGTTAGGGGTCTTTCTGAACACAGTGGACAGACACTGGTTTCAGCTTCGGTTCACACTGACTCACACCTGCGCACACTCTCAAACTCAGAAATTAAAAAATGTGAAGTTGACCTTTCAAAGTACACAATGAAGGACAGCAAAGAATGAAGGGAGAGCCTGAGTCTCTAATGAAATGTTTGCAAGTTTAAAGAATGTGAGCGAGGAGGAGGAGAGACTATGAATTATTTAAGAGGGCTTATTAGCATGTTCCTTACTCATTTATATCCCATGTGCACCATCTTTCTCTGTCTCTTGCTACATTACATACTTCTTTTGGATTCAATTCAAAATGTTCTTAAATTAACGTGTGACTTAGTTTTCTTGTCCATAAATGTCTATATGATCAGAAATAATAAGCCAATGAGATGTAGGTAGTGCTTATTTCCCCAAAAGGTAGAGGACGCATTGACACAAGTACTAAAAGCTGTCACTGAAAATCCTTCCTCTCACATCTGGAGTGACCTTCTGTGGAATTTACCACTGTTAATTAACATCCAGACACCATGCTCTTTTTACTTCTGTTCATGTGTGTCCTCAAGCATGCTGTGACTGTGTGTGTGTGTGTCTTCAGGAAAGACAACAGCACACCAATCCTGAAATCCCAATTCCCAGCATAGTGATGAGTGCAAACGCATAAAATCCAGTTGACACATCTCCAAGGTGGAGTTCGAGGCAGGAAACAGAGATTTAATAAATGACGAGGAGGCCTCAGTGTGTACAGTCAACCGGCCAGACAAGTGTTTGATTTCCCTGAAGGATACAATGTTTCTGACAAGAAAACACACACAAAAAAATCCAATCATATTATGCCTGAGACTGGAGGTGGCACACGTGCATCTATGTATTGTTTATGTCCGGCTATACAGTACATGGGTATGTAATATCCAACCGGTCGCAGAACTCATAAAGAGGGCATGTGTGAAGAAGACAGTAATTCCCTCTGAGAGAAAGATGTAGAAAAGCAAAGATGGATCTCTAATGCATGGAAATAGAAAAGCACTGACAAATATCTCTCTCTACTTCTTCTCTCTCCATTTTCCTTTTCTCTCTTTAGTTCTCACCTCTCTAGTCACCTCTCTGTCCCCCTCTACCCCCTTTCTTATTTTCTGTTTTGCAATACAGTGATACTAACTTGCGTCTTCCCTGTAGTTTTGTGCGTCCTCCCTCTGCCCTTGGTCTCTAGGTCTCCTGATGCCCTTGCTTGTGTTTGCTGGTTGTGGACCGGTCCAGTGTCTGTGGATGTCGTCCAGTGTCTTGTTGTTTCTTGTTCTGTCTACACTTTTCTTTTGTCGCTCCTCTGTCCACTAACCCCAACCGGTGGAGGCAGATGGCCTCCACCCTTGGCTTGCTCTCGGTGGTTCTGTTGGGTTCACACTCTGTATAATCATGAGGCCTCTGCCTTGAATTGTGAAGTGCCTAGAGATAATCATCGATTATGATTGGCGCAATACAAATAAAATTGAATTGAACTGAATTGAAATAGAGACAGAAAGATTAGTAGGTGCACTGTGGCGTTGGGCTCAATAAAGCAGCCCGGAGAGATGCAGGAATTTTCAAAAGGACATTCAAGCACACAAAATCAGCCTACTGTGTCAAGTTAATACACACCACGTGCTATAATGCAACAATCAACTAATTTGATACTACTTATGTCAACCACATAAACCAGTGAGTATTTTCATATTAATTCACTGCACTGTCCATAACACATAACTCTCACACATGGATTGGCCTCCACTGAGTCCAAATGCTAACACCACTGACAATGTTTTGGATGCACTGGCACTGATGTTACCCAGTGCGCCAACAATACACATACTGTACTTGATGAATAATTAATGCAGCTGTACGGAAATAAGTGTTGGGATGATGCATAACCTTATCGAAGCCAATGCTGCTGAGAATTGATGTTGCACTCAAAAGTAATGGTGAGCCAATTTTTTTGGACTATGTAAAATGTTTCCTCTTTTTTAGAGCATTTACAGTTTATCTCAAAAGTCTACACACCCCTGTTCAAATGTCATTTTTACATCACAAAACCTAACAAGATAAATAATTTCACAACTTTTTCCACCTTTAATGTGACCTATAACCTGTGCAACGCAATTTAAAAACAAACGGAACCCTTTAAAAGGGAAAAATAAAAAAATAAAAAACTTAAAATAACCAGGTTGCATACATATGCACACACTTAAACTAATACTTTGTTGCAGCACATTTGGCTTTTATTACAGCACTCTGTCTTTTTGGGTAGGAGTCTATCAGTGTGGCACATCTTGATGTGGTAATATTTGCCCACTCTTCTTTGCAAAACTATTCCAAATCTGACAGATTGTGAGGGCATCTCCTGTGCACAGCCCTCTTCAGATCACCCCACAGATGTTTGATCGGAT
>JAQQAE010002854.1:0-21404 GCA_029823295.1 Pseudamia nigra | reverse complement strand
AAATTGAGGGGAGGAGCTAATCCGTGAAATCACCTGCTTTAGCGACTAGTCGGAGAGAAAACCTGCAGGGTTGTGGCCCTCCATGGCATCAGTTTGACACCTGTGCATTAAAGGAAGTTTTTCCTCCCCCCTATTGCCCTCGTCTTGTTCTTGGTGGTTCTGCTGGGTTTACTGTCTTTATAGTCTTGAGGTCTCGGCCTTGTATTGTGAAGCACCTAGAGATAATTGTTGATTATGATTGGTGCTATACAAATAAAATTGAATTGAATTGAATTATTCTAGGGCTGGATTTCGTAAAGATTTTGTTGTTAATACTGCACTGATGGATTAATTGTGATGTTTCTTCATGTTAGGAACAAAATACAGTCACCGGCCACTTTGTGACCAGTGACCTTGATAGTACAGGTTTAGATACCATTTTGCCCTGAAAATTGCTAAATTTTTGGTGTCATAGCTTCAACAAGGTGCTGGAAACATTCCTCAGAGATTTTAGTCCATATGGACATCAAAGCATCACGCAGTTGGTGCAGATTTGTCGCTGCACACTCATGATTCCAATTTCTGGTTTCACCACATACCAGAGATGCTCTATTGGATTGAGATGTACAGTAGTGACTGTGGAGGCCATTGGAGTACAGTGACCTCACTGTCATGTTTAGCAAACTGGTTTGACATGATTTGAGCTTTGTGGTATGGTGCATTATCTCGCTGGAAGTACTGTAGCCATCAAAAGATAAGTACACTGTGGTTTTCTGCTGGTTACCCGTGCTGTACACTTAGACAATTTTCTGCATATCTTGTGTGTGAGTAGTTATTTGAGTTGCTGTTTCCTTTCTATCATCTTGAGCCAGTCTGGTCATTCCCCTTTGACCTCTGGCACCAACAAGGCACTTTTGCCCAGACAACTGTGGCTCACTGGATGGTTCCTTTGTTTCTGGACTTTGTTCACTGTAAACTCTAGAGATGGTTGTGTGTGAAAATCCCAGTAGATTGAAAGTTTGTGACATACTCAGACCAGCAGTCTGGCACCAACAACCATATCATGTTCAAAGTCACTTAAATCACCTGTCTTCTGATGCTTGGTTTGAACTCCAGAAAGTTGGCTTGACCATGTCCTCATGCCTAAATGCACTGAACTGCTGCCATGTGATTGGCTGATTAATTATTTGTGTAAACAAGAAGTTGAACAGGTGTACTTAATGTAGTGGCCAGTGAGTAAATATTTAAAAGCTACTCTTAGATAATCTAAATCTTGTTAGATGATTAATTTTGTTTCATGTGTCAGCTGGCATTTTGTGCAAAACATGTTATATAAATGGAGGGAATGGTTTAAACAGATTGACCCTAAACACACAAGAGTCATATGATACTGTTCACTGAAGCTGATCTGGGGTCATGAAACCAATACTTGTTGACAAACTGGTGATGCTCAACCAACTAGACTTTCCTGGATGCCGCGTCTGTACCAAGTCATGATGAGAATCACCTGTTCATGTTACCTGTTTCAAATTGACATTCTTTAACAATAATTTAAATTAATATTTAGTCCCAAACTGCACCTGTTGCTGCTTTTTCTTGAATGTGTAGCAGCCTGAATATCAAAGAATGTAGCGATACTGATGGTACATCAATATCGCTACATTCTTTATTAATTTCTTTTTTTTTCACCCCATCCCAACTATTTATTTGGGATTGTAGGTTGAAGGTTACACGTATGCTGATTTAATAATGATAGTAATTTCAGTACTAGGAGAATGAGTTAAAAAACTGCTAACAGTTTTTTAACCTAGTGTCCTGATGACTTTGAAATCTTCCTCCTTTAATGTGAACACTGCAACCCTGTGTCCCAAAAAAGTTCAACCGCTCTGTAAGACGTGATCAATGAAATGTGATGTGCAAAATATTAAAACCCCCAATTTTTTGAAAATAGCATAAAACAACATCAAATGTTGAAACTGAGATATTTAAATGTTTTTTGAAAATTAAATGATCATTTTGAATCTGATGCCAATTATACATTGTAAAAAAATCGACTGTGGATCACGTTCACCACTCTGTTGCGTCAGCTCTTCTTTTAACAAACCTGTGTAAGTGGTATGAAGTTAATTGGTATAATGCTGAAGTAGTAATGTTTTATCATTCATGCTTGATGTAGGATTTCAACAGGTCAGTGTCTTAGCTGCTGGTTTTTAACCTGAGGGCTGATAAATAAGCCGGGTGGTCCCTCTGCTCTTTAGCACACTGTCCATGGCTGTAGATGTCAGGGACACTGATAAGCATATCCGGTTATGTTACCAACCTGTTGCTCATTAGCCAAGTAAATTGATTTTCCACTGGATTGTTTTGTATGCATTGCACAACACTTCAGGTCTTGTTTTGTCATAGGTTCAACTTTTATTGAAACGTGTTACTGACATAATCCAAAAGGGGTAAAAAAAAAATTCAGTTTCAATTTTTGATGTCTTTGAACTGTTTGCATTAAATATGGGGTTTCAGTGTTTTGCAAATCACTATGGCTCATTTTTTGTAATTGGGGCTGCAATGAAACTAGGCCACCTTGTGGTTGTGAACTATTACTACAACCTTAAAGATAAATGAGGAAACCATGAGAGAGGAGACTGATTTTGCTGGCTCATCCATCAGTGTGCTACCGGAGAGCCTCAACTGTGACCTTACATGGTCACAAGGGAAATAAGCTGAACACAGGAATCCATGGTGACATTTGTTTTAAGAAGCACAAGAAAGACATTAAATCACATTATCAGTGAGTTTACAAATGAGATTCAAGAACACGCCTGTTCATTAATTTTCAATCTTAATTCAGTTAATTTACTCAAATTGATTGTAATAATTTTCTAAAGCATTACTTCTAATGCTAATGAATATTTTGGATGAGGAGCAGTATCAAAACACTCCAAAATCCAACATGGTTCATGAAGCCTTTTCTATTTAGTTGCCTATTTGTTCAGTTCTGTTCAATTTTATGATTGATTGATTATTTTTTGTTTCATTTGTGCTTCATTTTCTTGACTTCTGTCCCTGTTTTATTCACCTGAATTAATCTTATGTGTATTTGTTTTATTAATTTTATTAATTTTGTTTTTTTTTAATTTAGTGCCTATGTTGTTCATTGTGATCTTCATTCTTCTACATCTTATCTTTTGCAATTAAAGAGTAAAATGCACAAACATGGTATGAAATGTGTGATCTTTTACTAATGGGTCTTCAATTTAGTTATTGTTCATTTTTGTTCAATTCAGTTCAGTTGTGCTTGTATAGTGTCAATCATAATCCCAGGTTATCTCCAGGCGTTTCACAAGTCAAAGCTGAAACCTCAAGACGATAACCTCCATGCCTACAGTGACGGGGGTGCGGTGGGGGATTCCTTTAACAGAAGACAAAAACCTCCAGCAGAACCAGCGGTTCTGTGTAGGCAGCAGTCTGCCTTGACCAGCTGTGGTTAGTGGGTAGAGGAGAGACAAAAGAAAAGAGTAGAACAACAAACAAGCAGCCTAGGACTATGCAACAGAACTAAGGGAGGATTAAAGGTTACCTGACCAAGCCCCAACTATATACTTTGTCAAAAAGGAATGTTTTCAGTCTAGCTTTAAAGGTACAGAGGGTGTCTGCATCCCAGACCAACATTGGAAGTTGGTTCTACAGGAGAGGAGCTTGGTAGCTGAAAGCTCTGCCTCCCAGTCTAGTTTTAGCGATTCTAGGAATCACAGGTAGGCCTGCACTCTGAGGGCAAAGAGCTCTGATTGGTTTATAGGGAACAATAAGGTCTTTATAATAATATAGGATAAGGTCTTTAATATAGGATGGAGCCTTATTGTTTAGGAGGATTTTAAATTCTATTCTAAACTTTACAGGTAGTGAATGAAGAGAAGCCAATATTGGAGAAATATGATCTCTATGTCTGACTCCAGATAAAACTTGTGCTGCAACTTTTTGGATCAAGTGGAGGTTTTTTTATAGAGGTGTTTGGACATTCTACCAGTAATGAGTTACCATAATCCAGCCTAGATGTAACAAATGCATGGACTAATTTTTTTGCACCACCGTAGGGTAGAATATTCCTAATTTTGGCAACATTACGGAGATGAAAGAAGGCTGATCTTAACATTTGTTTTATATGAGAACTGAAGGATAAGTCCTGATCCACATCCTTTTTTACTTTGATGTTAATTTTCTTAATTGGTTTGTTCAGTTTCATCATGTTGCGGGCTATATTATTGATTTTTATTAATTTTGGTTTGCTCTGTTCATTTTATTTATCTCTGTTCCCTTTTGTTCATTTGCATATTATTGTTGTCATTTTTAAATTCATTTTTGCCCAAGCATGGCAAAGTAGCAGTAGTTTAGTCTTCATTCTTACACATATCACTAGTTTTCACAGCTAAAGATTAAAATGCATGGAAACAAGTCATGACATAAGTTTATGTTCCCCAAAATGGATACTTTATCGCAGTTCATATTTTTTTCTGTTTGGTTGCAAGGAGATGACACATTTATCTTTTGAGTCTAAGGTTAAAAACATTTGAATAAAGTATAGCATAGATAACAATAAATATGGTAAAAATGCAATTTTGATCCAACATGAATAAAGTACGGTAATTGTTCCTTAATTTAGAAGCTTAATATTTCTGAATTATTACATCAGGTGCCTGCGGCTCTGCCAGTTGTGGGATTGTGTGTTCATGCGATTAGTCATGTTCTGATATGCATGAACGCTTGTGTTGGAATTTAGATGCATCATATGTACCCGTCAGGACCGCCCTTTTCCTCAGGGTTTACATCGCATCAAGGTCTAGTGCTCCTGTAGGGCCGGTGTACACCACTGAGACACCGGTACCCCAGTGGTTGTCAGCAACACAGCTCACCTCACTTCATCACCTGGACTCTTTGTGGTTGCTGTTCTCCCTCTTGCTGTTGAACTCACTCCAGACTAGAGCTGGTCAGAAATTCGGTTATTATTTTAAGAAAGGGGCAGATTATTATTTTATTCATGTTTAAAGACTGAGTTTTGGGCCTGAGTGAAAGTTGATGATGCAAAAAGATGTAAAAAACTGAAGTGTGGCAAAAAATGTGAAACACTGAAAAAACAAATGATGCAAAACAATGAACAATCTTACGGTGAAAACTATGAAAAGTTACAATAAATCAAGTCATGTAAGGTGCAAATTTCTAAAAGTGGTAAAAACAATATGAAAGAACCAAGATGACAAACAGTGTAAAAGTCACAAAAATGAGTGATGTAAATGAACTAAAAAATTGTAGTAAGACTTTGAAGACAACATTAAAAATAGTGTGAAAGACGTGAGACGACAAAAATGACGCAAACAGACGGAAAAAGATGAAGATGATGTAAAATGTGTGAGGATGAAAGTGATGACATGACAATGAAAACAATTTAAAAGACAGAGAAGAAGATGCAACACAATAGAAAAGATAAAAAATACAAAAAAATATTTAAAAAAGATAAAATGCCACAGTTCATCCCCCGGCTTTTTCCCAGACTTTTTTTCCTCCACGGGGTCATAGTGTTATGTTGACTCGACTGTGTCTCCTTTCGTCACAGGATGCTGAGTGTATTGATAAGGCAGTCGAGCTGTATGTGTTGATCAGTATGTCCGTTTGGTAATACCTGTAGTGTTTACAGTATGAAGGTGGTCTTTACATTGTCTCCACTAGAGGTTACTGTTGGTCTCTTTATGAAATGTTAAACAGACCACCACGATTCTGTTTCCTTCGAGTTACATTGGATGTGCTCTTACTGCCTGATTCACAGACAATGTTTGAGGGAACTTAGTGTGGTTATTTTTCATTTTTGTGTTTTCATTTCTGCTACATTCTTCAGTTTTTTAAAATCTTTTTGTGTCTTACATCGTTTTTGTCTTCTTTGTAATTATTTTTTTTTCATGTTTTACTTCGTTTTTTGTCTTTTTGCATCTCTTATCTTTCTTAAATTTTTTTTGTCTTTGCAATGTGTGCCATTTTTGTCTTTGCTTCTTTTACACCATTTTCACGTTTTTGCTTCTTCTGCTTCTTTCTGTATTTTTTGTTATTTTCATCTTTGTGGATATCCTACAAAGTTTTGCATCTTCTTCTGGTCTTGTTGACTTTTTACTACTAAACCAAAACACAAATAATCATCTTGTTTTGTAAAAGTTTCCCTCAAGACCAAAAATCACCTTTGAACATGAACAAAATATTGATTCAACATTTAGCATGACGGTTATCAACACTCGCTGATATGAACATTGTGACAAGATTTTTGGCGTGTTGTCCACCTGAAATGAAGACAGAAATAATTCAGTCCTTTCCCTTTGAGGTACAAGTGGTAACCACTGAGCCCTGTGTCGAACAATTCAGCCAAAATATCAGTGTGACAAGCAAAGCCAATGGTTGATTGAGTCCAAAAATGGTTTGAAGACTCACAGCCAAACAGTAGCAGAATTTGGCTGGTGTGTTGTGCTAGTTCCCCTCAGTGTTCATAGCCTAAAGCCTAGTTTTTACAAACCACTGTAAAAATGCCATCTGTTAAAATGAAGTGACCTATCAACCGTACAGTGAAACCCAGCTGGTACAAGCCAAGACATACAGAACAAGATGCTGTGAAAGCTTTGCTTCACGACCACATTCATATTTCAAATTGGGTCGATGGAATGCCAATTAGTCCCGTGGACATCATACAGCTTCCCATTCTTTCAAAAACAGTTTCAGCTCAAGACCATAAGAGACACATTCACTGTCTCCTTGGATTCCAAAATGTAATAGAACCTGCCAAAATGCATCAGTTTAATTTCAATTATGTCCACATAGGGTAGCATTTTTATATCTATATATTACTCAGATAACAATTTTACTTCAAAATTATAAGGTAAGAATGAAGAAAACTCATGAATGCTGACTTCCAAAACTTTAAATCCAAATGAACAACATAAGCCAATAGCAACATTTACAGACCACAAATAACAACAATAAATTAATTAATGTAATTAAGAAAATAAATAAGAATAAGAATTTAAAATAAGAATAAGAAAATAAAGGAAACAAACACTGCAAAATAAAGAAAATTACTAAAATAAGAAAATTAACAAAATGATGAACAGCGAACAGAAATGAATAAAATCATCAACAAAATGATCAAATATATAAACTAAATGAACAAATATGAATAAATAACAGCAAAATAATAAATACATGTGTGACCTGGCTAAAAAAAAAATTCCGTGCTCACTTTGGGTTCCAGACTTAATGCTAGTGATACAGAATGAGATGGTGCAAAAGCTGTACTTGATAACCAGATTAATATTTCACAGTGGTTCTGTGGAATACTAATTAGTCCAGTGGACATCACACAGCCTTGGATTATTTCAGTAGCAGCTCTGCAGTGTCAGTGCTGCACAGAGGTTTCCACTGAACTGTTAACGGTCAATGTTAGATTGACTGATGGAGCTTGTGATATGCCTGTGTGCTGCTGCTGCATTACATCAAAGGCATCCGATGCAGTTCAGTCCAGTGAGAAAACACACTAATCCACACCATGCTCTTTTTGTCCACCATCCAAGCACTCGGTGTACAGCTACTTACACTGCAGCCGGAAAAATCTTTTTTTCTCCTTATTCCACAGGTATTCTCAGCCTCCTCACTGTCCAGCTCCTCCCTGTTTTCCTCTCTCCTCCTGAATCTGCACATAATCTGGGACTCTGTGGACTTGTCAGAGGCCATCCCTTTCTCCCTCTTTTACCCATCCTCTGCTACCCTCCTTCAAACTCCTCGGCCCACTCAGACCCTGCCGGTCCTCTTGATGCTGCTCAAAGGTGCCAGAGAGATGTACAGATGATCTGCTGGACCATTCTCATCTACATCATCCATACAACTCAAGGCAAACTGTGAGAGAAAGAGCCCTTGGAGGGTGCCGTGAGTACCCTGCAAGGCCCGCCCCGCCAAGCCTGGCAGAGAGCTTGGCTTACACTTTCACCCCTCAAGCCCTTGAGATGCCCTCCCCTCCCAATGATGGAGGTGAGAATCTACTCTCTCAGGACACAGTCAATCAGGGCATGCATACGTTTTCTCTGTACATACTACAGTAGTGCTGGGTAATACAGAGAATGAGTTGGTGCACCACTTTGAATTTGTCGTAGCCTACCATGTAAATTTTTTATATGCAGTATGAGCATGGAAGGGTTTTTTTCCCCCTGCATCACATCTTAAACAGGCTAAAGCAGCCACTCTCTAGTGTATTTGAAGAGTTCGAATAAAATTACTTTGTGGGTAGTAACAGTTATCTTGTTATAACAAGATGGAGTGAAAATATAGAGATACAGTACTGTGACTGCAGTTTTACATATCATTAGACTATCTTCTCACCTGTAATTGAAGTGCAGTTTACACTAAAGATTACCCACAAGATAAGTTGAAACTTAGAACTACTGCAGTCCATCAGTGTGCAGGCCCTTTATTTTGTTCATATACAGCAGGTATTTCTATGTTTCTCTATTTAAAAATGAGAAATTGTTGAATTTAATATGATACATGGTTGGGATCTTCTCTGTTTACACATGCACAATATCAGTATGACCTCACCATTCCTTGTCTGTTGCAAAAATAAAAAAGTCTCCTGGGGTTTCAATGATAGAAACCAGCAATTGTTTAACAGAGCTTTTATTGTGTAATCATCATCTTCTTGTGGTGACTGCGTTTCTACGAATGACAGTTGGGCAGAAAAACACTCAGTCAATGTTCTGTGGCTAACACTTCAGATGAGCAAAAATGAAATAACATTTTGCATGAGAAAGTTTACACCAGTGTAACTTTATTTATGTTTGGTAAATACAAAGCACCTGTCCTGGTGAACTATGCTGATTATGATGCGTTTGCAATTACAAGTAACAGAAATCAGGAAGTACAGCAGTTGTTAAACACATATCAGAGCTTTGTCAACAGCTTATGACCTCCTTGTTATTCTTTGTGCTGTGCCTACTGTCACACTTCAGTTGGAAGCTAATGTATTTCACTACTACAAGCCCAATGCAGTGCTGTACAGGGAATATTGATAGGGGTGTCTACCTGTGTGTGCTTATCCGGCTAACAGAACTTTGAACACGGTTAATTACTAACAACTTATGTTCTGTGACAATATAAACACAGGATTAACATGCCTCCTGTACAGGGCACTGCTGCAGATGTCGCTTTGGAAAGGAGGCAGTATTAAAGCTTGTTGACATGTCTTATGTTGTTTTTTTTAACTACGCAGGCAATTTGCACAACAAAAAAAGTTCACACATCACAATGTACTGTATTACTGTTTCATGCATACTGATTTCTTCATATATTGTCATTTTGTGAGAACAAGCAAACCCAACGTTAATCAGAAGTGTGCAATCACAATTATAATCGCAATCTCAATATCAGCCTATGCAGCTATATGATCACAAGAAAAAGCTGCAGTTTGCAGAGCAGAAAGAGGTGCAGTATATTCACCTACAAAGATTTTGCAACAAACCTATTCACACTGGCAGCGATGCAAGTTTGTAAATTGCAGCGTGCAGTTCTACTCACAAATGTGATAATGCCCACAATAATCACATTATGACTTCCACAAAATAGTGCAGCCCTAAATATAAGCCTGCACTGGATAAACAAAGAAAATTATATTTTTAGCTCTATGTTACCACAAGCTTACTGTATATACGGGCTCATTTAAAAGAGCATGATGCTGACAGAATGTTTAAAATTTTTTTTACAAATGTTTACATCATAGCATCCAGCACCAATGTACAGTATCTTCCTGCTTGTTCATCTGTTCATCTCCTGCGTACAGCCAATCACACAAACACATACACCCCCACACACACACACGCAGCATGATGAAAGAATCATGATGCATGCATTCATACCAAACTAGACATCTAATTCATTTACACTCCAGCCCCGTAAACAAACCCCACTAAATCCCCTGCAGAAAAAAGAGAAATACACTAGACTCTTGCGTGCTCGTCCTCCCCTCCCCTTCCCCTCCTGGTGTGGAGCACAAGCTGTGACTATATCATGTCCTGTTGTATTGCTGTGTGTTTTCTCCAGAGGATCAAGGAGCATCCCCCGTGAACGGACCATCTGTAGGCTCCTACCGGAGCAGTGGGAAGAGGAAGGTACACACCAAAAAGAAGAAAGGCAATATCACTGCCAACGTCGCTGGCACCAAATACGAGATTGGTACGGCAGTTTATCATCAATATACTGTACATGCATAGTAATAATCTTAGAAATGCAACCCCAAGTAATAAAAAGTTGGAACAGCAGCAAAAATTCTAACTAAAAAAAGAATACAACCATGTTAAAATGTACTTTGACCTGAGTTTTGCCAAAGAACAAAATTAAGCTGGACAGAACCTGGATGTACAATAATATTAGTGAGTAAAGCTCACGGTAAGTGAACACTGTGATGTCCGATCCCTCAGACAGCCCCACATCGAGAACATCAAGTCATTCATTTATCGCTGATAGAACCACACCGTGACAATCTTTTGTCAAACGTTACTGCGACTAATAGTTACAAGTATCAGTTCAGACTCGACTCAAAAGCAAGCCTTATATTAACTGGGTCAAACTGTTGATATCATGATTTTCAAATCTCAGAGTTTTAATTGATTATTTGTCTCATTAATAGCATAAGTTAAATGACAGGATTGGATGCAAAGTTATAAATGAGATGAAGCTGACCAAACAAAACATGAAATGCATGTGTTCCTACTGTATGCAATCGAAGACAATGAAAAAAAAGTTAAAGTACATTTTATGTAGTATTTTTATATAATTTCAGCTACTTCTTCAATGAATTACTCCAAAAGTTGTGTATATTTGGTATTGAAAGAACTTCAGTGGCAAGTAGGATTGAAAAAGGAGCAGAGGTTAGCTATACACAAAGATAAAATATCTTTTGATCCAGTATAGAATGAAAGGAGCTTTTTGAGACGACTGAGAACCTCTGAGTGTGTTAGCCTAGTCTTCATGTTCTGGCCGGAAACAAAGTGGTAGTTACACACTTGCAAAGCAGTGAAACGGACTAGAGATTCAGCTGTCATATTAGTATTCTTTAGCAGCTGAACAGCACCAGAAACACTCATAAACACACGGTAATGCACCACTGGTCTTGTCAGGTAAGTAAATTTTATGTCCAAACATTGTGTCGAACAGACTTTTCCTGCATGTGAGATGAATACTGTTGCACAGTGAATTGTGTATTCACTTTGGGAACAGTGCTCAATATAGTTCAGCCAGTTCCTCATAACATTGCAAATTCAATAATAATGTTGTCCCCACAATAAAATCTAATTTGCTGTGCCGAATTGTTTGAAGGAGGCTGTTGTTATTTAATGTCTTAAATTAAACCTAATAGAGCTGCAGTCCGGTGAAACTGTATACACAGAGACATTATGTCCACACATAAATCTCGAAGTAATTTAACTTGGCACTGAGGGGTTTTTTTTTGTTCTACAGCGTTAAAAGAGCCTAGTAAGCACTCCTGACATGTTTTGCTATATTGTGTGGCAGCAGAGCTCTCCGGGGTGAACTATAACCTATGAAAGTAAGGAGTCAGCAGCAGCGTGTAGATTCTGGAGGTAGATGGAGTCTAGCTGTGAGGTGGTTGGCTAGCTGTGGCGAGACCCTCACAGTGGCCATTTTGGAAGCGGCGCAAGGCTATTTTGAGGGAAAATTAACACTAAGGGCCAGATGGATGGTTCATTTCACTGTTACCTTCCTTGCAGCTGTCTTTTTTGGTTTTAGGATTTATTGTATTACAGATAAAGATCAAAGGTCAGAATATATGATGTAGGAAATTAGCTTTACCCCTACTGAGAAGGGACTGTAAAGTCTGGACTTGAGGATGTCTGTTCAGTTCAAGGTATAAAAGAGGATTGATTACAGCTTTGTACTTGATGACCCTACTGGTTAACTGTAAGTACAGACCTGCTGTGATGAAAATCTTTCCCGTTTCAGTTAGCAAAACACGTTTAACCTCCGCTGACATTAACAGATGGATGGAAGCACATCGGAAACATTTTTTTCCAATTCAAGCGCCGTCATGCAACATTAGGTAAGCCTTCTCCAGGCTTGTGAAGGCTTTCAAGATATTAATTAATACCTCGTTTTGTTAGGTTATATTAATTTTTCATAACTCACTGAATAATGAATAGATGTTCGATTAATGTCCAAATGGGCTCACCACCTATCTCTCATACTATAGGATTTCCAGTGGGATTTGAATGCATTACAGACAATTAATTCATCTTTTTGAAGAGAGACATTACGATTGGCTGCTCTGCAGCTATTACATGAATGGTAAATATTTCTTTGAGCTTGCTGATACACAGTAAGATCCTGGACTCCTAATCCATCCATCCATCCATCCATTTTCTACCCCTTAATCCTCGTGAGGGTCGGGGGGGGGGGTGTGGACTCCTAATGTATGTACAAAAATGAAAATTCTATTTGAACAAATAGCTGATTTTGCATCAACTGATCGACAATGAATTGTTCTGTAATTCTGAATATGACTACTTAGTCTTTATCCTAAATTTTCTGTGATGACCTTTATTGAAATGTTGCTCATGCTATTAGTGAAATTCAAACTCACAGGTGTTTTTGCTCCACAGTTCGTATAGTCATAAACGAGATGGACTTTATCAAGACTCGGGATGAAGATGAGACCGCCAACCTCATATGGAATGACTCCGCTGTACAGCACGAGAAAATTGCAGAGCTCAGGAACTATCAGGTACTCGCATTGCTACTTTGTCAAGTCAGCACACCATTGGTTGTGGCTGCAGTGGTGTAGAGGTTATTGAAAAGATTTTATATAGAGAATGCATAGAGTTCTGCCTTGAACAGAAGAATCAGGTTTTTAACCTTTGTGATCAATACAAGTCCATTTTACTTATACAGTTTCACATCACAAAAGGCAAATTTGCCTGACAAGGCTGAAGTGGGTGTAAAAGATGATGCCTTGATATGAAGAAATAAAAACATATAAAAGAATATTATTACACAAAAAGAGAGGGCCAGACAGAGTTTTATGATGTGGCCACAAGTGTCATAATTTAATTTTCATATTGTTAAAGTAAAACAACTCAAAAACTATGTAAGAATGATAACATAGTGAGAATATTATGACCAAAATAACGAAACAAGACCAAAACAGCATGATAGATGGAACAAGATGAAAACATTTCAGAAGATGGAGCAAGATGAAAATGATAAGATGCAACAAGGTGACAAGTGCATAAAGCCATGACAAGCTGAGAGATGTATTCAGATGAAAACGATATAAAAGACACAACCAGTTGAAATCATTATGATAGACATAAGATGAACACATCATAAAACATGCAAAAAGAATGACATAAAAGCATATAGCAAAAATCTAAACATTGTAAAAGATAATAATATCATAGAATATGCAATACAACAAAAACAATGTAAACGTTTGTTTGTGGTGTTGATGGTCAGATCATGGCACTTGACAAACAGTAGAACATTTAACTCGCCTAGAGGCAGAACTTTGTTTTTGCAAGATATGCCTGAGTAAAATTAATTAAAAAATATACTTCTGAAATATTTTGTCTTTTATCTGAGAGTGAAGAAGAATTTAAAGCCAGAAACCAAAGAACAAGTAATGCACTGGAATAAATATAATTGTAGCTGTCCAGGACTATGCAGACATGCAGTAGGCGTTGTCCCTACCAAAATGCACATAAAGTACGTACTGTATCATATGTACATCACTGAATATGCAGAGCGGAACCCACTGAAGTTGCTGAAGTTGCTTCAGACATAAGTTTCTAAAAAGTTGAGCATCTGTGTAAAATGTAACTAAATACATAATAGGATGATTCACAAAACATCCCATAAATTTTTTACTTTATTTAATCAGGTAAGTCAACTGAGAACCAGTTCTCATTTACAATCACAACCTGGGCTTGAGGCACATATACGTAGAGACAGACAACCATTCACACTCATATTCATACCTAGTGCCCAGTTAATCTAGTGCATGTTTTTGGTTAATTACTTACAAAAAGACAAATACAAGGGACTAGGTCCAATACTGCTACTGGATGACACTCAAATGATACGGCAATTAAAATCAGACATGGTCCTGTAGAAGACATCACTGCAAGGGCTCAGGAACAAGTTCAGAAACAGCTGTCAGTGAACACAATCCAAACACTGCCATGCAAAGAGGAAACCCTGTACCCTGTCACCTTCTCTGGGCCTATGTTCATTCAAGATCTGCTAAGGTGAAGTGTAAAACTGTTCTTTGAGTCAAAATTTGTTTTGTTTTTTTGGAAATCATTGACGCTGTGTCCTTGGGGCTTAGGTGCACATGGCATAGGTAACCTGCACATTAGTGAAGGGAACATTAATGTTGAACGATTTATACAGGTGTTGGAACAACATACGTTGCTAAGTAGACAACCTCTTTTTTCACTGACGGCCTTGTTTATTTCAGCAAGACAAGGCCAGCCATGCATATTCCTGCAGCACGGCTGCATAGGAAAAGAGTTTGGGATTATTTGGTTTCATTCAGTCCTTATTTGGCACCTCCTGAAAATGTCTGAGACATATATAATACATTTTTACATAAGACACAACAAAGGAGACCCTGAATTGTGGATGTTTCCTCATTTCCCAAATGCTTACAGAGTGTTGCTAAAGGAAGAGGTGTTGCATATCATTTTCAAAAAACTATTTCTCAGTTTCAGCTTTTGATATGTTCTCTTTGTGCACTTGTTGATTGAATTTGAGGTTGTAAACTACCTCGTAGCAATGCTGTATATAATTATGTAATCAATAAACAAATACAGATAAATGCACAATGTGTCATACACTTTCATTTCATTGAGTGACGACAGCTGATTTTGTAAAATCAATTGTATTTTGCAACAAACGGTCGTACTGCATAATGTCATTTTCATTTTGGAACAAATCATAATAATAATAATAGATAATATATTAGCTAATATAACAATTGCACTTTTTCGCTTTGCAATAAACAATACAATATGTCATAATTTCCAAAGTGAACTGTTCCCAGATCTGATAGAGCCATGCTGAACTTCGTCAATGTGTTGAGTGAGCCACAGAGGTTGCTGACACTAGTGAAATGAAATAGAATTAGGGGTTCAAAAAGTGCACAGGTCTTTGCTGAATCACCAGCAAATGTTTAACTTAAAAGTTGAACAACACATTCACTTGAAATTTCTGTTGAAATTGAACAAAAAACATGAATGTTTGCATCCATTAACTGAGGTGTATGGGAAACACCCATACATACAGTACATGTCACGTACACGTGTATTCGAATGGCATAAAAGATTTAGTGAAGGATGTTCAAGACGATGAACATGCTGGATGCACATGAACATCAAAAATGATAAAACTTTCAACAAATTGAACAAAGCATTTGAAAATCCAAAGAAAGTGATCACAATTATGGCATCATTCTTCATCAAGTCTGCGCCAGCTCACACTGTGCTCTCAATAAAGCCCATTGTGACCCAAAAACAAATCGCAGTGCTTGATGATCCTCCCTAAGCATCTGATCTAGCACTGTGTGACTTTTTCCAATTTCCTAAAATCTTTGTCAAAGTAACTTGTCTTGAGTATGTGTCATAAGTTGTGCTTCAGTGCTGTGCTGGGTCTAAAAGACAACATAACATAATCCAGAAATCAAAGCTCACCCTCTTGTTTTGCTGTGAGAATTGCATTAAACTCACGACTATACAAATCCATTTTTTGGCAAGAAGCACTCAGTTAACCAACAAGAAAAGAAATGGTCATTCAATCCCAAAAATCCTTTGAATGTGTCCCTAAGTGCAGTCACCAAAACCATAACACAGTATGACGAGACTGGCTCTCATGAGAACTGTCCCTGGTTTGTGAGGCTGATCATTCTATTATATTTATCCACCGCAGCAGAGGCAGCTCTTGGTCTTCTTTGGGATGGGATGGTTCTCATGAAAGACAATTTCATCATAGCATTTGATTAAGAATGGATAATTAAGAAGAAAAATATGGCACAAAAACTGGCATTCTTTACAAGGCATCCCTGTGATTTTTAAAACTACTCTAGCTGATTATCATCTGATGAGAGAAGGCAAAGTTGTAATCAAAATTAAATGTGGCTACTTCGGACAATCAATTCAATTCAATTGTATTCATACAGCGCCAATCATAATCCAAGATTATCTCTAGGCGCTTCACAATTCAAGGCCAAATTCTCATGACTATACAGAGAACAAATCCAACAGAGCCGTCGAGAGCAAGCCAAGGGCGACGATTGGTGAAGAGATCTAAATCTAAAACATAATGTTCTGGGTTTAACACTTTTTTCTTTTGGGCATGACTCCATCTTTCACATTTTTGATGGACAATGTTAAAAATGATAAAAATAAAGAGGTTTGGAGATGGTGTGTACAAACCTTTGCCTAGGAGTGTATATAAAGCCTTATAAAGACATATTGCACAATGTTGGGCTAATTATTATGCTGTTAACAAGTGAATTTTGCATGATGTTTATATATGAGTCTTCTAATCTGTCAGCATGATGGACAACCTTCAGATTTTTCTGTCGCTGCAGAAGAACATCCTTCAGTGACAGAAAATTTCCAATTTACCCTTCCTCTAGGATTTATACTTGGTAATAGGAGAAAAAAAAAGTGTGTGTTTTCTCTACATCCCTGGTAGATAAAAGAAAGCCAGCAAACAGGAAAGATGGTAGACAGCGAGGCGGAGAGCGCAACAAAACAATAGCTTACGCAGAGACAGATGAGAAGATTGACAGGTAGATTGACAAGTTGTGAGCAGCGGGGGTTTCACATGTCACCGGTGATGTTGATAAGCAGGGCCTAAACAAGAAGCTCTGCCCTGAGTTGGCTTGTACTTGTCTGAAAGTGATCTTACCTCTGTTTGACCTCCCCGTCCTGCTGTGTGAACTCGCAACTCCCACTCAGCTTCAAGTGTTAGCCATCTATCTTCCAGCTTGCTTATTTGATTAGACTCGGCACTAATGATCGATTAAATCGCAGACTAGTCAGGAAGTGTATAGCTTCGTAGAATAGGGGCAGGGAGAGTTCAGCTAAGTCGATTGAATATTACAAATACTGTAACAGCTTAATGTAGAGCAATGCAGCTAATGTTTCATGGAGAAGTGCTGATTTGCTGTCAGTTGTTTTCTCTTGGTCCTTCACACTGTAGTGGTGTTTCATGAGATAATTTCTCAAAAGAAAAGTCGAAGTCCCCCAACAATTGGTTTTGATTTTCCTTCACAAGCCGTGTCGTCTTGCGGCATTTGTATAATTGTGCGATCTCTTCTGAATCCCTAATTACGTCTGTCTCGTTTGGTTCATAATCACGGATTCCTTTTACACCCTGCGTTCTTATTTTCCCCTTCTCTCCTCCCTCTTTTAATTTCTTCCCCCCTTTTTCCGCTTAGTGATGTACTGTGAGAGTGTGCTGTCAAGTTTCAGTTCATATGAGCCTAATTAACGCCCCTGTTCAGGCTCATTTGGTCAAAGAATACAGAAAACTGATTTTTTTTCTTTTACCCCCCCCCTTTCCACGCATTCAAAGCAATTCATTCAACTGTCACTACAGGAGCTTGTGATGCAGAACCAATTACCTTGGCCCCTCGGAGCTGAGATTGATCGTTTTTTTTCTTTTTTTTCCTCTTCGCCTCTTCCCTCCCCAACCTTTAAAGTATGAAAAAAACATAGTAAACTAAATAAGGGTTGAGAAAGGTCTCAGCGTCACCTTTTTGTTTTGAGTCCGTAATTGGGCATAAATGTCAGAACATTGTAAGCTCACTTCAGGTTTCTGCCTTTAATATGCTCATTTTTATGAAGGGGTGGGGGTGAAATTGAGTGGCGTAATGGTCTTAACAACATTATTATGTCCTCCTGTCCCTCTGCAGAGAATTAACCATTTCCCTGGTATGGGCGAAATCTGCCGCAAAGACTGCCTCGCAAGAAACATGTCCAAGTAAGCCTCCTTAAGTTTAGTTTGGCTGCAGATGCGCAAGCACAAGAAAAAAGCATTTCAGCATTTGAACAGAGTATTGAGCCAGCTGGCACTTTAAGAAATTACAAATGAAATGCCGTAGCACTTTATGGTTACAAGCCAAATAAGAGGACTCTCATTTCAACAAAAGTTGGGATATTTTGTAAAATGCAATAAAAAGTAACTTGTGTTTTATTCATTTGTCCTTGAATTTAAATTGCAAAAGAACAAGTTTTGAATGGCCAGCTTAACTGTGTTTTATGAACTTGTTTAGATGTGGATTCCAGTAACACGCTCACACGGATACATGTATTCCACTGTGTTACATCACCTGTCTTCTTATTAGTAACAATTTCAATTTGTAAAGTACTTTTCAATGTACCCATAATGCCCATCAAAGATATTTATATTCAAGATTACTGCAGCAGTCGCTGTTTCACAATTTTACATCAACACGTACTGTATATCGTGAGGTTGCATGAAACAACAGATTTTAATATTTAGCTGTTGTTCTAAAAAGTGAAGACATTTGGCTGTGGAGATAATTAACAATACAGTATCTTGATACAATACTGTATTATCATAGCCTGTAGTACTGTAATATATTGTTTTAGACCTTGTGTAAATGTCCCAACTTACTATTAGACTGATAACACAATACGGTTTTTAATCTTTGACGTACAGAAGTTGACATCTAATATGTTTTTCATGAAACCTAGCTGCAGCTCCATCTGATCAGAGCACCTGTGTCCACTGTCTTCCACACCATCTATGATGGGCTTGGGGAACCATTCTTTGTATTAATATCTGCACAGAGCTGATATGTTTGTTTTGCATGTATATAAGAAAGGTAATGTAAGTGACATCTTCATAGCCCACGTAGCTGCGTAGTTTCATCAGCCTGATGATGGTTCCACACATTCTCAACAGTGGTTCCCACCTTTGGTCCATTCCCAGGAATGGGTTGTCAATGCTATGTCCTGTAGATTATGGAACATTCTTTGCCGTTTTGCATTGGGTTCTAAAGGCCAGCTACAGATACTGGTTTTCATTGCATTTTACAAAATGTCCCAACTTTTAAAAAAAGAGAGACTGAAAATGGGTTGGGGAACTTTTTGTGTTGGGTAACCAATTGGTTTTTTTTTTTTTTTTTTTTTTTTGCTATTTTTGTTCATTTTCTTGATTATTAACTGATTTTGATCATGGACATTTAATCAGTAAGTTCATAGTTCAAATGATTTCACTGTTAATAAGTGTAAGAATAACTTAGATGTTTATTCTTATGCATTTTATTATATTTTACATTTTAAGGGTATAATGGATAAAAATGTTTTGATGTGTGTTTCAGTACATATCACAGATATTATGGCAGTTTGTGTTTGGGTCCCAAGGGGATGACAGATGTACGTATCCTCTGGGTGTGCAGCTAAAACAGTTTATGGGAACCTACAATGCATCTTATGATTTTGCTACTAATTGTCATAAGTTATATCTGGAAGTGTAAAGTAAAGTGTTGCAAAAGAAGTACCAGGTGTCCCATCATTGTCCCACTCTTTCCGTGTCACACCAGAATGATCAAGTGCCAGCCTCAAGAGTACAGCTTCATCCCCAAAACGTGGATCTTCCCTGCTGAGTACACTCAGTTCCAGAACTATGTCAAAGAGCTGCGCAGGAAACGCAAGCAGAAGACCTTTATTGTCAAACCTGCCAATGGAGCCATGGGTCACGGGTAGGTCAATGGAGAGCGACTGCTGTAGAGGCACACGACCAGACACATACCCACAGGGGGCGCTGTAACAAGAAGGGCCAGGAATGAGCGACTACAGCTTAGGACTGGGTGACATGGACAAAAATGTACTGATGATAAAAATCTTCTCAGTCAATATCATCATGATAAATGTCCTTTTTATTCATGTTCCCTGACTAAAATCTGAGGAAACCAGGTGATCAGTTTAGCTTTAGTAAAAGATGCAAAAAACCTGAAAACATGATGCAAGAGGCAAAAAGACAAAAACTACATAAAAAACACATAATAGATGGAAATTATAAAAAAGACAATAACAAAGCCCTGGCATAAAATGATATTAAAAACAAAATTGTGTTTTCTGTATGACTAAGATTTTTCTAATTTTTGTCATTTGGTGCATGTTGGTTTAATGTGATGACTCAATATGAATGGAAAGAATAAGATCTGAGTTCTTATCATTATAGACAAAACAAAAATGTTTACCACAATAAATCAACAGTATTAAATATCACAGCATAGAATAGATGTATATTTGTTGCCCAGCTCTAGCAAAGAAGACTGTGGGAGAAAAAGAGAAATAAAGTGAGGAGCAAGGAAATTTAAGGAAGAGCAGGTAGAGGACAAGCGCAACAAAACAAGTCAGTATGGGTGTCTGTAGATATAACATTATGGCTGGGACCACATTGAGTATTTGAGCTGATAGGCTGTGCTGAATCTCATTGTTGGCCTCATTGTCCTCAATGGCCACACTCTCCATAAATCAGAGGTTTATTGCTGCCAGTGGAAGATGCATACACACGTTCACATACACACACACACACACACACACACACACACACACACACCCACACACACACACACACACACATGCACAATGGCAGTTACTGTAGTTCCTTCCCTGAAGGTCTCTGCATGTGATTATTGGATTCCTTTATGAGGCATCATCAGCACAGACTAGTCAGACTAGAAAATGGACCAGGATGGCTGCTGCTGCAGGGAAGTCTGTCTCTCAATAGCTTCTCTTTATCACAATATGGACAGGCTGAGGCACCTGAATGCATACTTCATGCTAGTCTGTTTTCACTCCTCTGACTGTTGAATTTACTAATCCAACACTGAATATCGTAAACCTGTACAATCGAAAGCAATCACATGCACAATTCAACATTTAGTGCAACTTTTCTAGAACTGAACCTGTTTATTATAGGTTGAAGGTCTCAAATAAGAAATAGTAAGACCATCAGTTTCAACAAAAATGCAGTCTACACACTCCTACACACTGTTCATCATTTTTACAAACTTATCACTTACCACATTGTGCAGCAATGTGCACTGTGTGAATCTAAATAAACTTGGTTACGACATGTAGTATGTAGACTTTGTGATGATCAAACTTAATTAAAAAAAGAGGTCTGTATGGGATGCCATTTTCTAAAGAAAGCTTGAGGTTAAAATTTGTAGCTTTGAAACATACCTGTCCACTTGCTGCGCTCTTTTAGTTTGTTTAAGTGATGATGATGGAGTCTCGCGTCGCTGGCGATGCATGAGTATCTTGCGAAGTATAGTTCACCGGTGTGTCTTCTGGTGGGAG
>JAQQAE010002853.1:0-21405 GCA_029823295.1 Pseudamia nigra | reverse complement strand
AGGAGGTCCTCATGTTCCTCGCCAAAATCAACTCCCCATTGGTGAAGTTTATGGAGGACGCAAAAATAAAGATGTGTATAACAATTATTGTTTAAAACCTTTTTTAGCCTGTGTGGAAAATGCAAAACAACAAAAATAACAGTAATAATAGTAATAATAATTAGGAGGGGTAAAGGGGGGGGGGCATGCTTATGAGTTCTCTTAGGGGAGGCTCACTATCCCACACTTTGAAAACCCCTGGTCTATTGTGATTCTTATTTTGTTCATTTTTTGCACATTTTGCTTCTCTTTTTTTATCAGAGGAGGACAAACCTGCAGCAGAACCAGGTCTGTGGGTAGGCAGCCACCTGCCTTGACTAGTTGGAGTAAGTGGACAGAGAGGAGACAAAACAAAAGAGTTGGAAAAGATTTGGTCCACCACCCTCAACTGCACATCTTTTCTGTGGGTGCCAACAAACCTGCCCAAGGTGTTTTACAATGTCTTTGTAGGAATAAGCAAAAATCTCTTTTTCTTGTTTCTTTGCTGTAGTCTGCCAAACCAAAGGCCTACAGATGCTCATGAGACAATGCTTTAATGTGATCCATTTTCAGGATGAATGAAGCATTGTGTCAAAGAGCTGCAAGGGTGGCAACAAATTTGTCCACATGTATGCCACTCATTTTTTAATTTTCCCCTATATCCAGAAGAAGACACCTTAAAAACACTTGCTACACACTCCAGAAAAGAGAGCTTAAATAATTGAATCCACCTGTGTGGGAGTAAAGGGTTGAAAGACACTGTGATAATAAGATTTGGTTTAGTCAGACATTTTTGACATATGAGTATCAAACTGTTGGTAAGTTGTCATTTTATACTAAAGAATATGACGGCAAACTTTCTTTTTCATGCCCCCTTCAAGCTTCTCACATCAGCGAGTGTTTAATCAACGCAGCCTGACAGTTCTCTTTTCCTGTGCTCCAGCCATGTGCAGTCTCGCAACAATCAAAAAATGGACAGTGCACTAACTCAACCTGACCACAGGTTAATTCAGAAGATTAACAGTCCCCATCATATATCTCGCACAGGACTGCTGATCCCTACGCTAACATTTTTTTCCACCAATATGATCTCGTGCAAGCTGTCAGTGGCAGTGTGTGTGTGCTGACATGTTTTCTTCCCAGATTGCCAGACGATTTCATCCCATCACAGACAAGAAACTTATCTATCCAGGTTTATAAAACAAACTCACGGTGGATAAAGAGGAGGCACGCCTCTTAATGAGCAAGTGGCCCATGCTATTTCCTTGCGATTCAGCAGAGATTAGTGTGATTACAGTGTGACAGCTGTGTAATTACATGGGATGCTCCAACAAGAGAGTAGGTGACATGTTTGAACAGCTGCAAACACTGTCATTGTCCCTCTGTCACTTCACTGTGGATCACACCGAGTGAGCACATGAGCCTGCATTTATTTGTTTTCAGGCCAACAGCGGACAGGCAGTTAATGTGTCTCTAGACTCTGCCATGTACATGTGGTAACAATGAACTGGAGCTGGTCGTGGCAGTTGATGGGAGATGAGGAACACTGAATGTACTTATTCTTGTAAGGTGTTTATGTGAATTATTTTCAGGGTAAGATCCACAAGAGAAATGTTGAATTTCTTTGGTAAACACAGTTAGAAAAGAAAGCATAATTTTCACTGAAAAAAAATCACATATGAAAGAATTTCTATGTATTTCACCCTTTAAATGCAAAGGGTAGTAATGAAAATAATAATTAACAGTGAACATAATTTGTATAATTTGATTTAGAGTTCTCATACTGTCAAAATCTATCTACAGTGGATTTTAAGGTTAATATAAACTCTGTAATGTTAAATAAAAATTGTGAAAATTTTAATTTCTTCAGTTCTGCCAGTCCTGAGAAATCCAGACAACAAGATGGACAATAGAAAAAAAATAAGCCATTTTGAATGTTTGTGTTTGTGCTGTCACAATTTATATATTATGTCACTCACTCTCACTCTCTCTCTCTCTCTCTCTCTCGCTCTCTCTCCATATATATATTTGAGCTGTCAAATGATTAGAATTTTTAATCTGATTAATCACAGGACCACTGTGGATTAATTTCAATCCATCACGATTAATACTCATTCATTGTTTTTTCATTTTGTGGAAGCAAAAGCACTCATGACAGAAGGTGATATATACACTTTACATGAGTTTATTTAAAGAAAACAGGAGTAGCAAAATATTTAAATAGTTAGTATTACTCACTGAAGTCCAGAGTCTCCCGTCAAGACGACTCTTTCTTTATTTTCTTTTCAGTCTCATAGAGCCCGTGGATTTTCGGCATTATGATGCATCTTGAGATGCAATTTGCAAAACCTCCATAAAGCTTGTGTCCTCGACGATATTAACCAGTCTGCTGTTTTTTACCAACCACTTGGCAATTGTGTCAGTGAGTTTGTCAGAGGTCGACTTACTGACGCCTTCTCTTTGGTCCATCTTTAACTTTTTGCTCTGTTATTACGATATTTCGCCAAATATTCAGACAAATGATTGTCGTGCTGGGGTTTGATTACATGTTGCTATAGTAACTCAAGCGCAGTACAGCTCATGTACTGTGCTAGAGTGCCCCCACAATTTTCAGCCACTATATGGAGAGGGTGCTGCAGCCGACACCAGCTGACTTGGGGTGAAGGCAGGGTACACCCTCCATAAGTTGCTAGTTCATCGCAAGGCTGACATGTAGAGACAGAAAATCATTCACACTCACATTCATACCTATGGGCAATGTAAAGTGACCAATTAACCAAAATCCTAGTGCATGTTTTTGGTTGTGGGTGGACGCCGGATTACCCAGAGAAAACCTACAAAGACTCCACACAGAAAGACCCCCGCTGGTGTGGTGGGCAGCATTGCCAGGCCTCTTCCTGTCCGTGAAAGAAACTATACTCAATTACACCTTGACTTTCTCTGCTATTTCTTTATGAAAGACCTATATTTTTAAGTGCTATGATGGCCTGTCTCTCTTCCATTGTTTTTGTTCCTTTTTCTCGCCATTTTTACAGCAACACAATGCTTTCTGCAGTGTAATACTGTTCAAATAATGCTCGTGAGGGTACGGTACCACAGTGTGTTCCAGCACTGTTTTTATGCACACAGAGGGGGTTTAAATAAATCAAGCAAACGTGGGACATCCGTAGGATGAATCAACTTTCAAGGCTTGATCAACCTCCATTGGTGCAGAAGAGCTTTAAGCTGCTAACCCATGTCCTGTTCCCTGAAATGCGTATTATTTTTCAGTTTTTGGTAACATTAACTTGTTTAGCACTTACTTTTGTACCATTTCAAACTATTCATTGAACTTGAACTGCTTGACTTTCAAGACAAAACTGGAAAATTTGGGGTGTTCTAAAACATTTGACAGGCAGTGTAGATGTTTATAAAACAACTCATAGCATCCATCATGACATTATCGCTGCGTCATATGTATATACAGTATATATGTAAAAAGGGCACATTCAAAGATTTTTTGGATTGCTGACTGACCTTCATTTCTTAAGGTAATGGTTTTTTGCCATAATATGAATTTGTACAGCAGTTGTAGTAGCACGAATAGGGCTATTGATTAAAGAAAGCAAGAACTGCCACATTACATCACAAGCTACGCCCCCTTTTGGGGGGAACCATGTACTGTTGCCATAGGCTGCTATGTAAATAATGACAGAAAATTAAGAAAAGTACCAGAATTATATATGCTTCTACATTTCCCTCATAGCCCTCCCCTGTGCATGCTTCATATCTGTGAATCAAAATGGATTCACTACATCTATATTAAAAAAATTAGTAAGACGCTAACTAGCTTGCTAGCATGCTAGTAGTTGGAAGACTGAGTGGACATGAGATTTTGTTTTCACTACATCTGTTGTGCTCTATTGTACACAGAGTTGTCATGTATTAACTTTACAAAGGATCATAATGTGTAAAATTGTCAAATTAATTCAATGTGTGTAAAATAACCAACGGAATGAGTAAAAATGAACAAATTCTCAACAAACTAGAAAATATAAGAGCAAAATAATACAAATGAACAAAAATAAACAAGAGAAATGCGCAAAATAATCAAGATGAATAAAAATTAAATCACATGCAAAAGGGAACACTGAACACAAGCTGAAGAAAATAATCAAGAAAATAAGCAAAAAAGCAAAGTCTTAAATAAAAAAATATGAATAATAACCAAGCTGAAAAAAAAAATCAACCAAAACAGAGAACAACAATGACCACAATTCAAAATAATCACGATAATGAACAAGAAAATGGTCAAAAATGGCCAAACATGATCAACAAAATGAATCACTAAATACAGTATGTCAAGAAAGAAGAAATTTAGGAAATGTAGCTTTGTGTCGTATATATTTTTTTGTATTTTTGTTTTTTCAGACTACACAAAAAGAGACAAAACGATGAAATGTATAGCAGCACAAAATGAAAGCACACTGTTCACATCGGATAATACAACCCAGGTCTACCTCAAACTACACCATTTCTATACTTATGAATATGATTATTTCTTGTTTTGGGTTATTTTAGTGATTATCGTCACATGAAATGAGGTGTATAAATAAAAATGAATTGAAATAGAAAGCAATCTTGACTGCAATATGATACATAAATGATTCACTGAATTTGTGATCAGCTAAATTTCCCCGGTTTCTTTCGTTGTCCGCCTTCTGCATCCCAAGCAGAGAGTGGCCCACGTCCCTCGCTGCAGAGATAGGAATTTTATTTAACACAGTCATGCTACGAGGACATCCCTCTGGATTTACAGCGCTGATGCAGAAAGTAACAAACAATGGTAATAAACAAGGAGGGGGGAAAGTATGTGACATGTTTGCAGAGGTGAAAGGAAGATGTGTAAAGTTAATGCTCAGCTTCGAAAAGCTAAGAAGTTCGATGTAGTAGTGCCCTGCCTGTCAAAAGTTTGAACACACCATCTCTTTCAGTGTTTTTTCATTATTCTTACCATATTCAGAATTGCACATGAATACTGAAGACATATGAAATTATGTAGCAGACGAAATAGTGTTAAACAGCCAACGATGACTGCCCCCTCTCTCTGAGGCTGGTTATTCTAATAGACGAGAGCAACATGAAAGTTAGTTTCATCATAGTGCTTGATAGTTTTGGAGACTGCATTTGGGATGGTTGCAGTAGCAGTAGTGGTTGTAGCAGCACTAATAAGGTCTCTGTGCCACCTTTCTTCTGGACAAGAAAATTGATGATCTAAAGCACATTAAGAAGGCAAGAAATGGCACAGAAAGGGATACATTTGAAAAGAAAACTATTCTGTGTGACCATAATGACTGTAACAATAATATACTTCAACATATACAATAATTTAGGAAATAAGAAAAACACTGAAGATGACCGTATGTTCAAACTTTTGACTGGTAGTGTTACGTATATCAGGTTCATGATCTCTGAAATCAGATTATGGATAATTATTCCATTTCATGCAGAATAGATGCATTAGAAGAAATAAGGTATAAAGAATGACATGCCTTTGCATTTGGCGATTACCCTGCTCTAGCGATGGTCCAGAACATCTGCACAAGCATGACATAGACAGTCGCTGGGATCACAAGCCACCCCTCGAAGGCCCTGACGTCATAAGTTTAAATGACTGGACTTGATGGGTGAAAAGGTGGTGCAGTGGTAAGCACAGACGCCCTACAGCAAGAAGTTTCTGGGTTCAAATCTGGGGGTTGAGCTTGCATGGTCTCCCCAGGTACTCCAGTTTCCCCTGCACTCAAAAACCATGTACCATCCGCCATTCATGCAGCAGCAAGATGAATTTCCTGCAAGGGATTCATATAGTACTATCATGAATTAATTAATCAGTTGTATATGAGATATCTTTATGTATGAGAAAATATTGTATTTAGGTTAATTCAGGAGGAGAGTACAGACAGGAACAAATGAACATGGCCACAGTTTTAAACTGCCGAGTGAAGTGAATGATTGGACCAAAAAGCTCAGACCAGATCGTAATTCTTCTTCCTGTACAAAGTAATATCAAGGCACAATTTGTATCCGTCTGTTTATTAATTTGGTCTAAAGAAGATCACAACCCCATGGAAAAATGACTCAGCAAGAGTTAAATGAAGAAGAAAATTCAATCTTCAGAATCCTAAATTTAGTCTGGCCACATGCGACAACAAAGCCTGAAGAGATCAGCCTTTTTTTGTCAGTGTATATTAGTGACAGAAGGTGCATCTCAGTTTCCAATTTCTCACCTCTAACGCCATAATGCTCAAATTATAATGCTAGTGTATTTAGATGCACACTGACAACCAAAGACTGAGGACTGAGGAGGTTACCTTGAGAAGCTATAACTGAGAAAATATGTAAAATCAGACATGGCATATGGCTGGACTAAATAAACCTCAACAAGAAGCGGACTTTGAAAATAAAGTTTTCATCATTTTGTTATAGTAGTTACACTGTACGTAAAATGATCATTTGTGTGTGTTACATGGAGCATGTATGACATTCCTACATTATCAACTGACACATTATGCCACTTTGTGAAGTAATTTGGATGTTAAACATACAGATTCATGAACACTTATCTTTACATACACTAAAATTACTGAACTGACATATTGTATGTTTAACATGACAGCTCAGAAGAAAATCCACACATAAGGCAGCAGGCTTTTGCCAAAAGCTTGCTGCCTCAGCTCCTTTCTCCATGAGTCTGGTGGGAGAGACTACAACACGAGGTGAGGAGTCAAGGCAAGGACCTGAGGAGCTTCAGAGATAATAAGATACACTATGAATAACTGTGATGTCTCCCATTGGTTCCTGAACAGCTGTTTTGGTGCTAGCCAGATTACAACTTCCTAGTCATCACAAAATCTAGAAAAAATGGGCAGAGCTGCAGGGGTGAAAAAATGCAGGAGGTTATGGGTAATTTAATGTGGAATGCTTCCTTACTGATTTCATAAAACTTTATCAAACAGTCCCTAACATTTTACAGTGCTGAATATGCCAGTCGCATATGTACTATCTGTACTTCAGGAAAGCTCGGTGATGAGTATCATTATTTGTTGAATGTAGTTATTTTAACTTGCAAAGGCAAAAATATTTCCCTGTTTATATAAGGCTTAGACCAAATGTATATAAAATGGGGAAGCTATTTAATTCCAAAGATATTACTCTCCAGCGCTAACTTTCAAAATTTTGTAAAGAACTTGTATCTGGTTTTGCACATGATGAACTAATTATGCATTTCTTTGACTATTTATTTTTATATTTTTAATTTGGTTTATATGAAAGGGATAATTTGTTTCCCTCCTGCTTTGTCGTATGTAGGTTCTCTATAACCGCACGAGGGGTCCAAGGAGAAATAAAGAATAAATAAGTGTTGTTAGTGCAACCTCTGAACTACAACTACAGTTGAGATGCCTGTCAGGAAAAAAAGATGTGACTTTTATATTAAAAGATGCTATGAAGGTCTGAGTTGTTGGTGGGCAGAGCTATCATGCAGACCTCCTTCTGGATAAAGATGCAAATAATTCCAAAGACAATGTTCGAGATGGTAATGACTTCTGTAGGCACTGAGGATATTTAGAGAGACGTTCAATGTGTGCCATGTTTTTTGGTGGCAAACAACGGTTTCCCAGGTAGCTGCTGGTAATATTACAACTTTAAGTTATTTCTATATGACTCATTGCATGGCCCTGGTCCTTGTCAATAATGCTTAAACTAAATACAGATGAACCACTCAACTAGTTGAAAACTACTGCACATGAGGTATATTCTGGAATGCCCTTTAACCTTGCTTGTGTTATGTCCATTCTATCTTCAAGTCCTAGTTTCTTCTGACTGTGTTGCACAAAACACAGCTTTGTACTGCTGAAGTGCTATTCTTATGGAACACTGAGTCTTCTTTCTGTCTGAGGCTGTATGGCATTTTAGTGACTCACCATGTGCTGGAAGAGGTAACACAGCAGGGGGTATCATTGGCAGCTCAATACATCTCTGGTATCAATATTCCCAGAAATTACTTACTGTGCTGCCAGCACTCCAAGTCGAGGTCAATGTGTCACCATACATGGTGTATGATTTTTTTGCTGCCATGTCTATTGGTGTGAAAGTACCCACACAAAATCCACCAAAGAAGTGTAAACCTTGCTGACATGTATTTAGTTTGTCAGTTCCATTTTCTCTGTACATTCATCACATACAAGACAAATCTAAATGCACAGCAGAAATACAATTTCATAGCAATTATGGCAATAATCAGAGGAAAGGAGAATAAAGATTCTTGTCTGTTTACATTAGCATCCTCCTTTTGTTCAGATGTTCAGCTTGTAAATTCCAGCCATTTGAACATGGCATGTACTGTATGTTATTTTTACAGCCACAATTTTTGGCTGACATGCATTGTAAAGGATGGTTAAACATGACACCTCTATTGTTTGTAGCTTAATTAAATCTGCTATTAAATGAGGTTGCTGCATATAATTGTTTGATGTAGATCACAGGTGTCAAACCATGTGCCATGGAGGGCTGAGACCCAGCAGGTTTTCTTTTCAACCAGTCACTAAAGCAAGTGATTTCACTTATCAGCACTTATTGAAATTGAGGAGAGGAGCTAATCAATAAGATCTGCTGGTTGGGGACTGGTTGGACAGAAAACCTGCAGGGTCTCGGCCCTGCATGGCACATGGTTTGACACCTTTTATGTAGGTCAAATGTAAGACCATATGGAATAGGTTGCATTAACAACACCTTGTTTTAATCTGATTCAGTCCTAACTTGGCTGGCTCTGACGTAATAGTTACACTATGGCACCATTTAAGTTTAAGCCTTCTTGAAGTCTGAATACCATATTTTCCAGGTGATATGTCGCTCCAGAATGTTAGTCGCACGAGCCAAAAAAAGCATAATGAAGAAGAAAAAAACGTGCATAAGTCGCTCTGCAGAACAGGTCGCATTTGTTCGGGGAATGTTCTTCAAGCACGCGGCCGGGCGTTTGACGCCAGAAGCGAGAGCTTGCAGCTCGCCTCCCTGCCTCACCGGGTAAGTGAGGGCACCGACACATTCGGTGTTAAGCTGACGGCAGGTATGGTTGTTACCGGTAATGTCTACATTTTAAATTGTCAGTAATACAGATGCGGCAGATGCAGGTACACAAGCCTAGAGCAACGTCTAGCAGCTGTCAGTGTGACAAACACGCAATACTCAAAATATTTTAATGTGCTAGTTGCCCCGATGTATTTGTCGCTCCCCTAGCCAGACTATGCAAAAAAAAACACAACGTGTAATCCAGAAAATACGGTACTTGTTGAGCCAGTGTAAAGTCAAAATCGAGCCTTTTTAAATACTAATGACTTTGGGTAAGAGAACTAGAACTCTACAGTCATGCATGTCTTATATTGAATTTGCATATGGCTTTTAGACAAGACTGAATTATTACTGATCATTATGGTTAGAAGAAATCCACTTGCCATATATATTCTGCAAATTTATGCTGCATAGCTGCACAAATGTTTTGAAATAATGATGCACAATAAAGAGCATTCAATCAAGAGAGAGAGAGAAAGAGAGAGAGAGAGGGAGAGAGAGAGGTTAAAAATAAACAAATGTGCATGCATTAGTCCTTTAATGTGTGAACACTATCTTGGGCAACTCTGTTATGTGTTTCAGCACCATGGACAGCGCCACCAACCACTGGGGAGACAGAAAACGCATATGGCGCTGTCCATGGTTCTGATCCTAAAAGCTCACCACACAAAGCAGACCTGGACATGTTATGTGCCAGACTTTACGAGTTTAATCTTTTTCTTTTCTTTGTCCATTATATCCAAAAATCAGAAATGATGGTTGCAAATTAGCAAGCCAGCACATTCACTGCCGGGAAATAGCCAGAATTACATGGGCATACACATAAACATACATCAAAAGAAAATGACTGTATGCCAGTCTGTATCCTGCACAGCCTGCAATTAAGCAGTCAGTAAATCCTCCAAAAACCGATTATCCAGTCTTAGCCAATTATCAAGGGATATGATGCTTATTGGTAAGAGCAATACGTGTCAGATGTTGGATTGTGACCCACACTGACCAAAATGAAAACAGACACAAAAAAATTATAAACCAAATTAATGAATTCAACAAAATAATATACTACCACCAACTTTAGGTCCCAAAACACCAGTTGAGATCCATTGCTTTAGACACTGCTGTTGATCAGTATAGTGCCACCAATAAACTCAAACAGAAATGAAAATTCATCAGGAAAAAAAGCATTGGCCTAAATGTTTCTTGGCATATTTACGCTTCTTGCTTGGGAATGTTTTGTAACATCCAAGGAAACTCTTGTCTGGAATTTACTTAAGTGTGAGATGCAAACTCCAAATTCACATTTGTTTTGGGCCATCTGTTATTATTTATTCCAAAAACTGTAACAGTGACTTCTATGTTTGGATGTGGGGTACAATTTGTGACCACAATCTGTCCAGCCAAGTTGTGACAGGCTTGGGACCCAAAAGTGTACTATTAGTGTATTTTTGTATATGATAAATGGTGACATGTTTGCTCTTATTGCCTTCCCTTATGGAGGAGCATGGCAGGAAATGAAAATCTGCCAACAGAACAGCATAAAACAATCTCTCCTCTCCATGCATACTCCTTGTGCCAGTTCTTTTGTGCCACATCAGTGCTAAGCTGTCTCCTGTGATCCCACTCTCATGGCACAAGACTCCTGCTAAACTTCACTTTGACAATCATTTCTTTTTTTTTTTTAGTAGAAGACGGGGATTTCCCATGATGAACCTGTTGTCATCCACTGCAGAAAAGTGTTTGTTAGCAATGGGACTTCCAAAAGCAAACATCCTGTTGTCTTCACTGTGTCTTGGGTCAGAGGAAGCAGGAAACGTATTTGTTCAATGTACAAGATGCTGATGCCTGATGTTTTTGAAATCTCATTTCATTTGGAAGAAGAAGCCCAAAGTTTTCATTTATTTCACGTAAATTAGACATTAGATATGTCCTGCGGTTGGTTAGCTGTGCATTATCCCCTGTAACAATCTGTTAAACAACAAATAAAACTAAAGAAGTTGAAAAATAGGGTTACTTAATGCAAGAGATGCCCCAGGTAGATAGAAAAAAAAATCTTGCAAAGATTGTTATGAAAGGCACTGTATGAGAAACTAAAGTATGATGCAAGTCTAATTCAACTCAGTGTTTCTGCTGAGGCAATGAATGGAACCAGAGCTGTGAGCGGTGGATGAGAAGTCATCACTAGCCACTAGAGCAAGGAATAAAACTCGATAATACTATTCTGCCTTTCTAAAAAGAAGCTGAAATACCCCCAGAGGCAAGTTTCAAAATCACACAAAAACATTTTTTATGTGCTCATCCTCAGAGGATGTTCAACCATTCAACCTCAGTGCAGATGTATTTTGACATTGTTTGGAAATGGGTTGTTTCCTTCACTTCACATTTGCTGCTAAACATATTGAAATGGATATATAGAGAGTAAGTGTGTTGACTATACACACATTTGAAGTGCTTGCTTTAGATCTGTGCTCTGACTGTGCTTAATCTTTTGTGTGGTGTAATGAATTGCAAGCCAGTTGTAAATGTGAAACTTTTACAATGGGAATGACGAGTGCTGCTCACATGTGTGGGAAAAAAGAGCTGACATTAATTAGGGCTCCACAGTTTGATGAGAAATTCATTGTCTTCATTGTAAGCAATACTGTGACTGCAAGTTGAGTTGACTTGCTTGGTTGTCAAAAAATCCACACAATACTCCTTTAGAAACGCCAAGTTAAATTTGCAAACTAGTATAAAAATACAAACAGTTTAAAAAAAATGGCAGGACCTTAAAAAATACAAAGAAAGTTGTGACTTTCTTCTCGCATGTTTTGCATATGACCAATCATACATTTTTTTTTCTGCTAGCATGATCACCTCAAAAGCTTCTAAATCTGGACTTTTAAATTGCAGCCCTGTCGTGAATAATTAGCCTTGCCATAGTCTTATTATAAAATATATGAAAATATATTGAACAATTCTCTTTTCCCCAGTAAATAACATTTAACAGGTGAAGTGAAAACAGAATAGTATATCCATTTGTATATATTCTAATTTATAAGATACTGAAACATTGCATTAACATACAGTATGTAGGTACTTCAGTAAGACATGTGAGCGCTGTCTCTGAGATGTTTCTGTTGACCATGAAGCCATGAAGTCAAAGGAAAAGCCTGAAGAGTTCAGACAGAGCATTGTGTTAAGGAAAACACCTGGATGAAAGCTACAAAAAAAAACTCATACTAAATATTCTAAAGAGCACAGATACCTCCAAGTTAAAGAACCATGGAACCAATCAGACACTTTCTAGAAATGGCTGCCCACCTAAAATTAGCAATTGGGGAGAGGGACTTTGGCATCAGAGGGGGTTAAGAGCCAAGTCATGATTTTGGTAGAAACTTCCTGAAGCTTGAGCACTAGTGTAGCACTCCACAAATCTGGGTTTTATTAAAGACTGGCCAAATGTAAACCTTGTCTCACTAAAACGCAAATGAAAGTTGGATTGTAGTATTTCCAGTAATATCTGAAGGACTCTCAGACTGTGCAACAAAGGATTCTGTGCCCTGATGAAACCAAGAGCACATTATTTTCCATTCTCAAACAACATCTGTCACAAATCAGGCTTTGCCCATCACTTCTGTAATACAGTTGGGCATTCAGATCGCAGCATCATGCTACGAGAATGTTTTCAATAGGGGGCGTCAGATACTAGTCAGGATAGATGGAAATCTGAGCAAAGCATGGATGAAAACTTATCTTAGAGTGCCCGGGATCTCACAACAATTTATATTTCAGCACGGAAATGATATAAAAAACAGAGCGTGCAAAGTAATGGCAAATGGAAATCCCAGTGAAGGGTCAGAAGGGGGCAAACCTGAATCCTGATCATCAGTGGAGAGAGCTCTAAATGACCCATTTAACCTGGAGGAACCGGAAGGTTCTGGACGGAAGCTACTTCCAGGTTAAAGGCTAAACGCTTATTTCAATTCACCTGTGTTGAATATTATTTTTTGATTTCAGAAAAAACAGATCTACCATTTATCCTCATAACTCTATGATGATTGAAAGGGAAATTGAAAGGGTCTGTAAACTTCCTGGATGCACTCTCACTGCATATGCTGATTGCACAGGCAGTTGTGATGGAATTAAATGTTAAACTTGAAACTTTAGTATCATTTCAGCCCCAGACCTAAAGAAGACCTGAAGTGCCAAAAACACAAGACTGAAATTAATGGCTCTGAAGTCACATACAAAGACATAGAAGAGGATTTTAGAAATTCAGAAAACATGAGTGTTTCATGAAGAACACTTACAAGAAGGCTCAACGAACCTGGTTTAGTGAATTGTGGAACAGTGAGTAATAGCCAAAAGTCGTATGAAAAGAGGTTACCTCATTTCTTATGCCCAGGAGTTTAATTGTGAGACCTGTGTTTGTTTGTATTGTATTGTATAAGTGTATTTCCAGTGGGCCTGTGTGTCAGTCAGCTCGTGTGTGTGGAGTGCGACCAGTGGGCTGAAGCTGCACTGCTACAGTAGTAATGAGCTGCCTAGTGCCTCAGCATTTCTGATGAAGTCTTCCCTGTGATCACTTCTCTCCATCTAATCCCTGTCGGCCAGGTTCCTCGCAGCTTGCTTCCCATTAGTATAGCCACTATCCAATGCATGCCAAGGAACTCGCACATTAACTCTCTCCTGACCGGATTAATAAAGGCTTGGGTCCCATATTGGGGCTTTGCATGTATTTCCATGTTAACAAACCTCTTGTAAAACATGATGCACATTTCGCAGTGCCTAATGAGGCCTAGATACAATGCGGAGAGCAAAAACGAGTTGCAAGGATATAGGGTGTCTTCTAGCCATACAGCTTCTACCATTTCTGATTCCATCGCTGTGTAAGGTCAGATCTTATGGCGATGTGGATTAACTTGTGCTCCATCCTGTTGTGTTATGTCTCCTGGGGCCTTCACAAGGGCCGCATCCATATGCCGTTGTATCTGTGGATCCCCGTGTCCTCTTTGCTGGCTGAATTATTCATGTACCAAAGCCACTGCTCATATCTGTGCAGGCAGCAGCTTCCCAGTGTTATGAGCCTGCAGTAATGTGACTTTATAGGAACCAAAGCTCCCTTTACCCGAGCAGCCAATCCCACATTCTTCACTCTCCACCTCAGACTCTCTAGCGTTTCCCCCTTTACCTCTCTGTTCCATTTTTCAATCCCTCCCTCTATCCCTCTGCTCTCTATCTCTGTCTCCGATGTCCTTCCACCACTCTGACTTTATAAGGACAGACACTTTATATCTTTTGCTTACCGGTTTTCTTTTCTCTCCTTTAATATAGCCCTCCCCCTTCTCCCCCCTCGTCGTCTAGAAGCCAAACAAATACTTTCTTCCACATATCTTTGAAGCCGTTTCTCCTCTTCAATCTTTCCGACTCATTCCCTGTTCTCAGCCTCCATGTCAGCTCCTTTATTTATCCTTCTGTACTAAGACTGAAGCTACAAGGGCAAAGTGTAATCAAGGATGTCTGCTATTATTGCCAGTTTCTTACTTTTGATTAAAGACTTCATTAATTCCTTAAATTGTGTAACCTAACCACTTCAGTGGTCTATAAATAGGCGAGAGAGGGAAATTGATCAATAGTACAGTGATATATGTTGTCTTGTAATATTTATTCATGGAACAAAATTCAGATTCACAAAAATCTACACATTTTTCATGTTGTTACATCTTCTGTGCCATTTTTGTATTGTTCTTTATCTGTGCTATTTTGTATCTTTGTTGTTATATATTCTTATGTAAATTCTTGCTTTTTGTGTCTTTTTTCATTTTTACATTGCTTGTGCTATTTTAGACAACTTAATTCTTTTAAACCATCAGTAAAAAGTTTGGACACACTGTCTCTTTACCCTTTAACCCTTTCATGCATGAATTGTTCAAAAAACTGAGTATATGACATTTTGGGCTTTATGGTACTTTAAAAATAGAATTATAAATAAATTATGTCCATAAGAGCATGTCAGTTGAGTGAAATACAGTTGTATGTGAATATTGCATATTTTCTTCATATTTGGTCAGATTTTGTTCTTTTTCTTCATTTTTTGATTGTTTGGTTTATTTTTCATCTTTTCGCATCTATTCTGGTTCATTTTATTGATTGGTTTGTTAATTTGGCTTCATTTTTGCTCATTTTTCTTCAGATGTTGTCCACTGTTGTCATTTTTCTTCTATTTGCTTTTAATCCAGTTCCTTTTCTTAATTGGTATGTTCCTTTTGCTTCTCATTTTGTGATTTTTCCTCCTTGCCATTTTGTAACTTTTGCTTCTTATGTTGCTTCTTTTTCCTGATTAGTTTGATATTTTGCTTTCACCTTTTTGTAATTACTATAAATTTCATAGTATGTCACTTCGTTCCTGTAAGTCTAGCTTTGCAGGGCAGCGTAGTGGATACCATGCGTGAAAGGCTTAATACTGAAGACATCCAAGCTGTCAAAGAACATATTAGATCATTTAGACCATCGCATGTTTTGTGCAGAGAAAAGGTGAGAAAAGACACAGTCAACAGTTCTATTAGTGCTGCTACAACTACTGTGCAGATCCATATTATGGTAAGAAACAGTTAAGTAATGAGAAAAGACAGTTCATCATTACTTTAACAATTGAGTGATGTTAAATCCAAAAAATCTGAAGAACTTTAGTGTAAATGGTTGGTTTCTGAGGCTGGTAATTCTAATACACTTACCATCTGCAGCAGAGGCAGCATTGGTGTTCCTTTCCTGGGACGGTCCTCATGGGAGCCAGTTTAAACATAGCATATAAATATTTAATAACCTAACGACCTTCCTTTCTTACCATAATGATTGACTCTCTTTTGCCTTTACTTAACTGTTTCTTGCCGTAATACAGATTTGGACAGTGATTGTAGTAGCACTAATCGAGCTATTGACTCCATCTTGACCCTTAATCTACACAAGACAAATGATGGGATAAAACAGTGCTTTTCAGTTACAAACATAATTGGGCCAGATTTCAAAACCAATAAGCTTTCTTGGGCTTGACATTTTCAGTGTTAGTAACTCGTAATTGATGACTAATTCAAAACTACATTTATTTATTGTTTCCCCCTTAAATTTGGTCACATCTGACACATGCACATCATAAAGTACATAATAGGACACAGTACAAGACATAGAACCTGAACAGAGCAAAACCTGAGTTAATCCTATAGGTAGGGACTTTTGATATAATATAAAAATAAATAAACATTCTGGTTATATCTGACCTGGGCACATCTGAATGTGTATAAAAGCAACAAATAGCTGCAATTTCACAAAATCAGTTTGCAATAACATAATTTTCTTTTTTGAACCAAAAAAGAATAATTTGATCATACATAAAGTAGGCACATCACAAACTGCATAAGAACAGCTATTGTTGCACAGAATAAATGAAATAACAGTAGCAACAGCTACAACTTTTTTTATTTGGGAATTTAAAAAATTGTCTGAACCAAGCTCAGCAGTGCAAACTAACAATAAAGAGCACAGTGGTAGCATTGGGATTTGTTCTGAAATAAAAGAGACATTTCATTCACATCTGACTCAGAAACATCATAAAGTGGATTTAACGGAATAACAAAGAGCTGTCGTTTTTACAACCACGAGTGCACAAAAGCATAACAAGTGATAAAAAAAAGATATAACAGATATACATATGATGTCTTCTACTGCGTACTGAAGGAACATAAATACATAATGATATGTGACCAAGCATGAATTTACACAATGTTGATATGTAAACAACGGTTACCCTGCTGACATTCATAGTGGGAGAAGTGACATTGTTTTTGCTTTTTTTAACAATTGTGGTCAATGCAATTTGAGAGCACTAATAAACCGAGCTGTTCTGCTTATAACAGATTTCAAAAGTGAAGAACTTGTTCACTTGTGTATGTTGATACTGAGCATGAGGGTTCGTTCTTCTTATGTTAGGAAACAGGTGTACTTTGTCATCACTCCAACACTTTGCAGCCCTGCTTGTGTGAAGTTCATGTACTTTAGAAGTGGTCGACTGCCCTGAATTCCCCCTTGTCAATGGAAGGGGCCTTTCCTTTGCATGTGTAGTCCCCTTGTGTTGCATTGTCAATTTTTATTGTAAGGTCAAGAAAGGCATATTTTTGTTGCATCACAGGACTGTTACTAGTTAGACACATCCACAATAATGTGCTGGACTGTGGTTTCAATGTAGATCGGAAACCTAGAGTGTTGTATTCACAGTCTGCAAGAATTTTTGTTAGCTTGCTTAGCAGGTTTTTTGAGTGTGGTCTATCTGCAGGCCTCAGACCTTACTAAAGTACATTTCTTTGCTAAGGCATGCCTTGCTCCTTGCAAAGTTACACCCCCCGCACATGTTGACACCATCCGTCCGCAGCATGTCTCCAGATACACAAAATGTCCGATCACACACAATCACACTTTGTATGACAGAGTTAACCTGTTTGGTGACCCGAGTCAAGAGGTGGGTTTCGGTGAGAATGGCAGCAACCTTGGTTGCTAAGAGCTGGACAAAAGAATTGCACTAGTAAGGAACGAGGGTGCTAATAGATCTGTTTTGAATTACATCAGTGGTCAACTATGACCAAAATGTACAGTATGAACATCTGGCAAGATTATGAGGTCCAGGCGCTCCTCACTGTATGCAAAGAAGAGAAAATAACTTGGTAGTTGACCGGGAAGACGAGAGACAATGTTGTGAAAGCCAACATAAGGAACTGTGTGGTATCTGCTGGACGCAAAAACAGATTACCAATCAAACGAAAGACCAGTGCACAAAGATCTACATTAACAACAAAAATAGGAGTGGTGTAAGGCAAATAGACAGGCCATAGTACACGCTATGTCAAAAGATTTTTGGACACACAGTGCTCTACAGTCCTCTGCAGCTCTGCCAGATAAGTCACAGAGGAAACATACTGTACATGTATATGATGTAATGTGTTGTGTGCCTCTGAAGGTGACGTGTTTTCCACCTACTCATTTTTAACCCCAAAGTTCATTAGTATGCATTTCTCCCTGGGCTTGTCTGAAGTGCCTTGACCTGGGATAGACCAGGGTTGACTGGCTTGGTATGATTTGACAAAAGAAGGGTTGAAGCCAGGTCAGCTAGCCCTCATCCGACCCTGGTTGCTGGTCTGAAAGTGGTATTAGAAAGTAGGCTTACCTTAGCAAAGAGGCATATTTTAGCAATTTTCTGTGATCTGCATGGGTTTTTCCACTGGTTTTCTCTGCTTTCCTGGCTGGGCTATGGCCTGGGCCACTCTGAGGTTTGTTCTGGGCTGAATATTTAAATAGGCATAGTCGAAGGCAGTGGTTCTCAAATGGTCTGGCTTTGGGACCCACCATCACCCTTTAATGATAAGCCATGGCCCAAAGTCAAGGAATATGTTCAACTTCTCAAACTTATTGAATGAAAAGATCATGTCGTTTGATCCTGACATAATAGAACAGAATATCACGGAATGTCAACGCAAAAAACAAGTTTAATGACAAACCAATACCACCAGCAATTGGTGATGCCAGAGAAAGAAACAGTCCCTTATAATCTCAATTAATTGCATTTTAATTAAACCAGAACTCTTCACTTTAGTAACTTCAGCTTTTTTAACAGACTCAACAGTGCTTTCATGCACAAATATGAAATAAAAAAGTCCAACTCCTGAGAAGTAGCTTCAAAAAGACTCAAAATATGTAGGTTTAGCTGAGCACCCACTCGTTGAATATACAACATTGTTCTATTAAAACTATTCAGTCAATTATTCAAGCATTAATCATAACGCTGATATAATAATCATAACATTTCAGTAACAAGCATTTCTAACAGACTCATTGTTTAGTAGGAGGGGTTTTACTGAAAATAAAAAAAAGAAAAAACACAGAAGGAGAAGGTGTGTCCACATTTATGTTTTACCTCTTTTTTCTTTAACATTGCTTTTATCTGCTTAGGTCCTGACTTTATTTTTGTTTTTTTTTTTCATTTTGTCCCTCATGCGTGTCCAAAAACTGAAATAAAATTCATATTTATTCTAACATTTTGGTTCTGAGACCCATCCATATCTACAAACATAAGACAGGAGTAACATGTTCACTGCAGATTAAGCCAGACATGTTCAGTATGTCATCATTCATAGGGAACAACATAATAACTGTTGCCATGGTAATTTTATGTCTCTTCACCAGCCCACATATTCAGACCATTATGTTGCTCTAAATGACATTTTCATTGTCCTTTTCTGTATTGTACTCCACATACAAACATTTCCTGCTAACCTTCAAAATCCCCTGCATGTGATAAAGGTGCTGGAAAATGCAAAATATCCCCCAAAGCATAGCAGGAAATAAGTTTTCAGGGAATCAGTGTGAAAGAAGTAAAAATGTCTTATTTTCATTCAGCACTGAAACTTATGTGTATCTGTATTGCTTCTATACATGTGTGTCTATCAAAGACTTCTGTTAGGGTGTTGATCAAATAAGGGGTGTTGATATGACTTTTCCTTGGTTTCCACTCAGTACCTGAGCAACATGCACTGTTTTGACTTAGAGGCCCCGTAACACCCTCATTTGAACCAAAATCACTCTGACTGGTTGAACTGCAGGTCAATTCCAAGGTGACCTGGGATTGTAATATAACATAGGCTAACGGAAAAGCAAAATAATGCGCTTTTCAACGTAAATTTAATTGTTTTAAAAGTCAGAAATATAGAGATCCTGAGTCTGTTCTGTACCATAACCAGGCCTGGACTAAACTTTGGAAAAATTCAATGCTGAGCAGCAGCTTTTTAATATTGATTGAACTATGCCACGATTTTCACATATGATGTTTGCCAGTTTAAAATACAACTTAGTCAATAAAGTAGCAGTTTGATGTACTGTCAAAGTTTTGAGATAGGCTATTTTAATAATTAGCAAGTTCAACTGGGTCTGCAAGGTGCACTGTGGGATATAGGCTACCAATCCAAATTTAAAATAGCGGAGACTGATGGTGACACATACAGTATTTGTGAGTTCAAACCTTGAAAAGTTGATAATTTGAGATGATTTTATGGTCGATGTGGACTGTAAATGATCCAAGATCACTACAGATCACAACAGCAGGCAATAGCCAAACAACACTACAGATCGGTTCTGAAAGTGAATTACAGATATATTCCTAACATCTACAATTCAACAAATGGATGTATTGACAAAAATACAGGAATTATTTTATTTATTACTGGCTGCAGCTGAATTAATACTGTTCACCCTGTATGCCAGCAGATATTGTGGGATATCTACTCAGCCCATCTCAGTTGTCTTCATCATGATTAAGAAAGATACACTGTAGCATTATTGGTGGAACTGCTGAGTCATTCAGAAATCCCACTATTGTTCTCTTCAGTCTTTAAACTTATTCCACTTCTGTATGTTTTTTGTTGTTTAAATACTCCTACATTATTTATCCAATTCCAACCATTCAAACTTCATATGTTTCAGCTTATTCAGGACTAGTTTGCTATTACTTTTCATAATTCTATTCTTGGAGTTACTGAGGAGATGAAATTCTTTTCTGCCTCTGAAAGTGTGATTGCCTTATCTTTTGTTTTTGTTTTTCGGCTCCCTCTTGTTGGCCTTGAGGTCTGAGCTCTTACTATCTCCCCTCACTAGAGTTCACTAGAAGACATGTGGAGATTCTAAATTCACCTAGAAGAAGGCTGGTGGGTCTAGTGAGACCAATACTGAGCATTTTGTCCATCAGATTAGACACTATGTTTGAACACTGCACATCATCATAAACAGACCATCTCCGCTGTGAAGCATGGTGGTGGCAGCATCATGCTGTACGAACACATCTTTGCAGCAGACCCTGGAAGGCTAGGAAAGGTAGATGGTTGAATGAATACAGCAAATATAGGGAGATATTGGGCAATAACTTTATTCAGCCTGACAGAGAACTGCAACTATCTAGAAGATTTACTTTCAAGGAAAACAATGACCTGAAGCAAACAGCTAAATCTGCACAAAATATTTTTAAGACAACATTGTGAACGTTCTGGAGTCGAGTCAGAGCCCAGATCCCAATTCAAGAGAATTTGAGTCTGCACTTGAAAAAGATTATTTGCTCCTGATCTCTGTCCAATGTCATAGAGTTTGAGTAGTTTTTACGATGAAGAATAGAGACAAATTGAGGTATTAAGATGTTTAAGGCTGACTGAGAGCTACCACACAAACTGAATGATGTCATTGCAGTCAGAGGTGAGCCTACAGAATACTGACTTA
>JAQQAE010002852.1:0-21406 GCA_029823295.1 Pseudamia nigra | reverse complement strand
ATCATCTGTAAGTGGAAGAAGTTTGGAACCACCAGGACTCTTCCTAGAGCTGGCCGGCCATCTAAGCTGAGTGATTGTCATTATGGGGTGTTGTATGTAGAATTTTGAGGGAAAAATTATTTTAATCCATTTTGGAATAAGGCTGTAACATAAAAAATTGTGGAAAAAGTGAAGTGCCATGAATACTTTCCGGATGCATTGTACATACAGTTAAACAGAACATCAAACCATAAAGCATACAGTTTCCATATCATGGCAGTAACATAACTAATTTCCTTTCGTATTTTTTTTAAACAGCAGACTGCATAGCCATCCAAAATTCTGGCATAATTTTTTTATGACAGCAAAAGAAACACTCCTGTAGATTTAGCAATTTAGCCTTTTTTGCAGCATTAAACACGTACCAGTTTCAATTTGGGACTACTTTAGTGCATTCGCTTTGTTTTGATGTTCAGACATTTGCTGGGGTTCACTTTTCACTCTTTATCTAAACTGTCTCCAGGTGTAAATTGTCATAAGATCCTCCCTCAAGGGCCACTATAACCGCAACTTGATTTTTGCGCAGCCCTTAGAAATCCTGCACTTTTTGTCTTTACACCACTTTCTCTTTTTTTCTGTTTCGGCACGTACTACACACATAGCCTTGGTCTATTTGTCTATGTGTTGTCTGTGTATGTGTGTGTGATGGCAGCGAAATAAGAGTGCTCATTTGCTTTTGCCGAGGTGAAAAAAGCTATCAGTCTCCCACCCACTCTTATGGAAACATATAGAGCTGTGGGTTCTGCTAAACTCAGCCGTTGTTGGTGGAGGAAACCTGATTAACTGATGTTTATTTGGTTGGGAGCAGTGCTTGAGGCTCCTCTGTGATGACTTTAATCAGTCAGAGATACAGTACAGTGCAAAGAAACAATAAGCTTCATCTGAGCACAAAGTCAGCAGCGTGAGAGGGGACTTTATCATGTGATAGAAAAGTATGAAGTAAGAGAAGTGTGTTTTTATTGCCTTTTGTACAGTATGGATTGTGTGGGTGAAATCTTATAGTTTTACGTGGTTACAATTAAGTGTTGTTATATGATCTGTTATAATATGGAATGAGAGCCACAGTAGGTGATAAATTGACAGTTATTATGAGATATTGTGATATCTAATGATGATGATTTCTCATAACAGCATTTCTTTTGCCTCTATAATGGCAATGAGTCAGATAAAAATTACACATTTGGATTGAATATGTTTTCATCTTTTTGCATTGTGTTATGTCTTGTGCTGGTTTTGTGTTATGGCATCTTTTTGTGTCATTTCCATCTTTTGTATTCATTGTGTTCATTTCTAACTTTTCATGTTCTCATGTTTTTGGATTTTTCTGTTATTATGTCCTTTGTGTCATTCTGCATGTTTTATGTAATTTTTTTTTGTCAGTTTGCATCATTTTTTTTGTGCAATGGTAACTCGCTGTACGAAATGAATCTGTTCCAGCGTGACGCTTGTACAGTGATAGTTTCTTACAGAGGGGCGGGGTTTCCTCACCGGAATATATGTAAATACTGTATTTTTTGGACCATAAGGCGCACCGGATTATAAGGCGCATTAAGTGATGCAAAAGCTAGATAAGTGAAACGCTATTCGCTGGTGGTTCCAGCTTTTGTGGGGGCTTGGACGTCACTTGGGACGGGTGCCTCCTCGGTCCATTGTTGGGTGGTGGCGTGGCTCGCCATGCGTTGCCTCCCTGTCTTGGTGGGTGTGTGTTTGCCTTCTGTTGTCCGGTGCTCCCGCGCGGCTCGCGGTTTGGCTTTGGACGGCCTGTTGGCGCCAGTGCCTGGCAGTTGGAGTTCTCTGGTTGGTCTGCCCGGAGTGGTAGTTGGCTCTGGGTTGGCACAGGTCGTCTTTTTGCTTCCTCTGCTTATGAAAAGGATGTTATGTTAATTATATGAAAAGGAATGCATGAAATTTGTTCTAAAAACAATTTATAATGTCTTCTTTCCTTGACTTATGACATGGCTGATGCTGTCTGTGTCAGCTCACTGGGTCCTAGCTGGACCTAGGCGTCCGGGAATGGAATCATAGCAAGCATAAGCTAATCATTAAATAAACAACATATCACATTAAATGCCATGCCATAATACATAACGGGGGGCATACAGTACAGTGTCTATACAATTACGTTTGTTCTGTTTCATTGAAAGAATTATGTCATTGGTCTAATTTACACAGATTTTGTCTTTTTCCATCTTTTGTCATTTTTGCCTTACTGCAGTTTTTACTAAAAAAAAAAAGGAAAACAACAAATAATTGTCCAGTTTTTTCAGCTTTTGTTTCTAATTTAATATTTATCATAGTTGTTTTTGGTAAGAACTATTTTGTTTTTTTTTTTTTTTTTTTTTTTTGGTTTGGTTATTTTATAAAATACATTACATAATTTACCTACAGTACAAGTCTGCCACAGAAAAGGCTTGGAATTGCTCTATATTTTAAACTTAAAGGTTCAAATTAATTACTAATTTTATTAATTAAATTAATATAGTTATTATTGCCTACCTCAGAAAGTATCCCAGCAAAATGTTTTCTGAAAATGGGATTTGTACATTTCTTTGTGGCATAAATTAAATGAGAAGGGGAATTATTGTTTTCTGGTTCTTGGTTTTCATTGGTAATTTGTAAATTATATACATCTGCTGCTCCCTGCATTTTATTCTCCAAATCAAAAGCATCAGATGTTTCAGGTGTCAAAACCCTTCAAAGAAGACGACACAAAGTGAATAATTAGCAAAAACACACAGTGTATAATTGGTTGTGAAAGTTTCCACATTGTGTCTGTTCTGGTGAGAGACTGTAATTATATGCAATGTCTGTCTCTCTCGTTCATCTGCAGCTTTGTCAATGTTGCGGTCAAGTGAAGACACTGCTCCTGCTCCTCAGAACAAGTTCATGGGCGACATCGAAGAGCTCGCTGCCAGTTACGAACGCAAACTCATTGAGGTCAGAGCTGTTTTTGATGTCATTCCTCATTAGATTATGGCTTTTTATGATCCCAGATGTTAATTTTTTTCCAGCTTGGTTTTGATGTCAGCAGAGTTAAAATACAACCACCAATCACAAACTGCTTGGACAATATGGAAAATACTAAAAATAATACAGCGCTATTAAAATTTTTGTTTCAGTTGTATTGTCGTAGAGCACAGTATGAACACAACATATTTAGTGTTTCTGTCGGCTCTTCATAAATAGACAGTCAGAGGCAGTAACAGCCTCTGACTCCAGTAAAGGACTCATAATCTTTCAAAAACAACATGATTTGAAATAGCTGATGTGAACATGTGGGATCAATAAAGTATCAATCAATCAACCAATAAGTGTGATTTTAAACATGATTTGGCATGGAAGGAACATCCAAGTAGAGTTTTAGACTGTCAGGGCTCCACACACTGAGGTGCTCATATGACCAGTGTCAGTAATTCCAGTCCTGGACTTCCTATGTTTGAAAAACCTTTTGGAAATGCAGGTAATTTTCTGTGTATTTAATGACATCATGGAGATGCACAGCCTCTCTTTCCTCCTGACTGTCTCAACCTCTCCTCAAATAATGTTAAAATCACCTGTTAATTTGCATGTGCTAAGTTTATCTGGAGAATCTACACAATCCACGTAAATACCAAAGTTGGTGCAGGTTTAAGGTGATAACACTGGGGTACAAAAAAATATTTTTTGTGAGCTGTTGAAGATTTTTAAACTGATTTAGAACATTTTTGCAATGCTGAATCTGAAAATGACACCCATTTTTCTGTATCAGGTCAGTCTTTTGTGCTAACTTGAGGGTATATATTTGTGGGAATACTGTATAATATAGTGCTTAATAATGTAAATATGCCTATATTTGTTAGTAATTATGACATGTTTTTGTATGTATTTGATGTGTTTCCAACGTCCGGTCCACTATATGTATGGGGTAATTTTTCGGAGTCCCGGAGTTGCATCCTCACCGAAATCCTAGGTGAAAAACTTTGATCTGATTTAGCAAAACCAATGTGATTTTTGAATTTGGCACATCAACAGTCTTAAATCAGCTCAAAAAACTTACACACCAAATTTGGTGTACACGAGTGTATTATTTCCAAAATACAATATCTTGAAAAATCTTGGCACACTTGAAGCAGCAAATGTATTAGAGAAAGGTTAAACATGACAAGATGAGAAAAATTCTCTTGGGGCTTAATATTGGGGAAAAAAATGCAATAAACATTATGAAGGTCAACAAGTTTGCAGCCTACCAGATCTGGAAGTCAGACAGACTGAAATGTCATAGTTTAATGAAAATTTTCAACAGTAGATGTGGTAGTGTGTGGCGTTTTTCCTCACTACTGTGGCATTAAAATATAAAATAAGCCGTTTGACATGTCTCCTGTGAGCCATGAGCCATGTCATATAGATTTATGTGTGTACTTATAAGCAATACAGCAACTTCAACTAACTGCCCATTATTTAAAAAATATATATTTTTCATTAATCTAGTTGAGGAAAAAAAATCAGCAGCAGCAACATGTGGCCTCATGAAGTCAATATTACCTGCACCTTGAAGCAACACTATCCCCCTCTGTAGGAAATACAGTAAACACCTGTGAATAAAAATGAATCAAAAGCACTAAAAGGATGATATACTGAATGAGCATGTAGTAGATCACACTCTTATTCAGAACACCACGAGCCTGCCTTTACCATCTAAAAAGTCAAAATCAATACTACAATGTACACAACATTTAGAGGATTTTCTTCACTTTACCTCATGTTGCCATAATCCTTCACCACAGGTAGCTGAATCCCAGAATCGCTTCAAACCAATCGCACTCATCTGACAATAAAAGTGATTGAATTGCTCTCGGAGGTTCTGTCGGGTTTGCTCTCCTAAGGTGTTGGCCTTGAATTGTGAAATGCCTACAGATAATGCTGGATTACGAGTGGCACTATACAAACACAATTAAATTGAAAATTGATTTTTCTGCTGCCTCGATGGTCTACCTCACTGTTTTTGTGTGATATGAAGATATTTCAGACTCAAACTGACAACCAGCAATAGCTTTTTTTATTGTTTAAATGAATCTGGTTCTTCAGGTTAGAGCAACCTAGAGCAATGTTTGAAATGTTTGTAAATTGTTGGCCTTGAGGTAAAGGTCAAAGGCTGAATTATTATTTTATTTATTTATTTATTTTCTTAGCTTGATCACTCTTGAATGAAGAGGGTTTTGGTTACTACAGGACTGGCAAGGAGGCCGAGGGTTATCACTGCCATCTGCCTGTGTTTTTTATTTATTTATATTTTATTTTTGATGCTCATTTCATGACACAGCATAATCCCAACTGGTTGTATGTCAGCATTAAGTAGTTTTTAAAAGTGACTGAAGATTTTAAGAAGTACTCATGGATGGAAAAAATTTCACCTTTTAAATGTTGGTGTTTATTTCTTTTTTAAAAATGTGCTGCTTTTATGCCTATTATTTACTAGCAGTAATGCATTTTATTGTGGTTAACTCAGGTCAATATTCCTTTTAACACATCTGTCTCTTAAGTTCAACATTTCATGAAATTACAACCTCATACCTTTTACCATCTTGTTTCTTTCCCCTGTTGCGTTTCGGAGGGTAGTCATGATTTTTCTATCTGCATTGAAATGTTTGCTCTCATTGATCACCATGTGACTTTGTGTCTTCCAATTTTGATCTGCTAACACACATATTTTTGATATGTTTGTAGATAAACAAAAAGTTTGGACCTTTTAAAGCCTTCAGCCTCTTGAGAAGGGGAATAGAAAACTTTAACTGAGCTACTTTTTCCAAATAAAGCTGAAAATTGTACTTTCTGAAGTCGCATTGATTTTAAAGCTTGAGCTCTCAGCAGGTCCAATAACTATTCCCTGAGTATTTTCTTTTCAAAAATATTGATTGCGGTGCATACACTGGTAATTGGAGCATGAGGCAGCCTGTTACGAAATGTGTGAGTGATGATAAACGTTGTCCACTCTCCAGTTAGACTGACCAATGAGTCTGTGGGCTGTAATGTGTTTGGAGGGTGGAGGGGTATCTTTATGAATATTTAATTGTGTAATTCTTAAATAAGAAATAATTCTGCCTGTATTTGGCTACATTGCTTATTCATGCACATGTATGTGTGGTGCAGTTTTAATGAGTGTTTACTTATTAATTTGTTCATTCGCTTGGCTGTTGGTCTAAGACTGGCTTTCCTGAGAGACACAGTTCCACAGCAAGATTTGTTCTGGTCCGCACCAGCCACGCTACAGTTGCTTTATAAAAGTAGAGTGGCCAAACGTTACTATTTCTGCTTGACCGCCATGGGACCTGGTTTATTAGTCAGAGTTGAGAGAGAAATCATGTGTACCTCTTAGCCTTTTAGCTGCAGGGGTAGTATGGTTGCCCCACTGGAGGGCAGGTGGCGTCAACACTTGGTTTTATAGTGTGATAGAAGACGAGATCTAGGCTCACCACACTCTCAGCAAAGGGAAGCCATGTTTGTGTGGTACTAGTACAATGAAGGGGCATTCAGTAATTCCTGCTAAGAAATGGACAAACAAACAGACAAAACCAACATGATCACATAACCTCCTTGTCAGAGGTAATTAGTCAAATTCACATTAGTAGTGCCATTTAAATCCTTGACCCTGTAATCATAGTATTTGGAAATTTGTGTTTACTATTAGTAGTTTGTGAGCTATGAACAAAATTATGATTTTCTATAATGGTGGAATATATCCAGATTTTCCTTACTGGATCTGCCATAGGCCAAAATAAGTAACATAATTGAAATGCTCAACCCTGAAAAAAATTTGTCCAGAAACTGAATTCTGACCCAGATGGTCTCCAAAATTTAATGGGTTCATCCCTGGCCCAAGGGTCACCGCTGGTGAAAATTTGATCAAAACCCATTCAGTAGTTGTGGTGTAATTCTGCTAATAAACAGACAAATCAATGTGATCACATTACCTCCTTTGTGGAGGTAATAAGTGAAGGCTGGATCTGATTCTCAATGTTAATAGGGTTAGTGATAGGTCTACGTCATGAAGATATAGTGCTGTCAAAAGCTTTTCTTCTAAATTTTCTTCTTAAATTTCTTCTTATTTCTTAAGTCTTTATTTTGTTATATATTTGTTTTGTCAATTATATGTTTCACATATGAAACATATAATTGACATTTTTTGAAGAACAAGGTACAATTAGCTGCAGTGACCCCTTGTGCTTTACTGTCTTTACCACAAACTGGATTTTTATGACTCTTGCAAAATGATTGTTTAAATTGCAAAATAAAACATATGTGAACAGTTAATTTGACTGCATCTCTAAGGAGGGAGACCCTGTGCACAACTCACATCTCTCTGGATGCATAAAAGGGTCGAAATGGAGGGTGAACCACCAACAAGGTGTCATTAAACAGGCTGTATTCCATTTTGGTGCAGGGATTTGATTTGTTCATCTTAGCCTCTTGACATGGCTTTCTGACACACTGACATGCAGCTGATCCCTTTTTAATGTTGCTTAGATCTCCTTTGTTTTTCCAGCTGAAATTTATGAGAGTGTTTGTTGTGACAAAGGTCTGTTAAACAAAGTATCTGGACAAGGGAACAAAACCAGTTCTCTCCGACAAACCCTGTGCCTAGATGGGATGTGCACTCCCAAGTGAAGCACCAGGACACCTGGAAATATTTTAAGTGGTAACAGCATGACTTAACAACAGTATTAAAGTGACTCAATAGGGTAAAGTATGGATTTCACATATCTTAAAGTCAGGAGCTTTTTAAAATTAACTTTTTTGATCCCTGTAGGGAAATTCAGTCTCTGCAGTGCTATTGCATTAGGGGCAGTGGGCTGCCATTGAACGCAGTCTGGCACCAGCTGTAGATGTAGATCAGCACCTTGGACTGATGCGCATTGAGCACTGATGATCATACAGTTATCAAGCAGCGTACAAACATACACTCAGTCAAAGATTTGAACACACCATGGTGACCGACTGCACTTGGAGACACAGTTGAAGTTCTCGAGATTTTTTGGATTGACTAATTTTCAGGAGGAAACCTGTGTACCTATAGGAAGCTGACGCAAACATGAGGAGAGCATGTAATCTTCACACAGATTAATTATTGTGAAAAAAAAACATCTGAAAGGCTTTTGAGTTTATGAATTCAAAAGGCTCTCAGTCTAACATGAAAAAGTGTGTATTTTTTCTTCTGATTTGTAACCAATAGTAATAACACTGTAACACGGAGGTGGACAGCAGTTTGGCTAATTGTATGGGCAAATGTCCCAACACCAGAAAATGTACTCAGCAGGGAGCACATTGAAGATTTTCTAATTATCGTTAACCAATGTTTCAATCATGAGATATCATGGGAGGGAGAATAACGTGGGGTTGTAAGATTTGCATGAAATGACATGAGAAAAAAAAAAGTCTGTGTGGAGCAGTGTGCATCTGTTCAGGGTCGGCAGCGGTGCCAGTGTTTCTCTTGATGCGAGGATCAGAAACGGTGTGATTTACATCAGTAGCTGTCAGCGCTTCTGATTCAGCTGTCTTGTTTCAGTAGCCCAGGCGCAATCTGTCCAACCAAGTTATTGATTTTTGAAAATGTCACATCGAGCCTCATTGAATACATGTGGTGCCTGTCAGACACAAATAAATGTTGGACAAGATTCAGCCGTCTTTGACCTGGGAAATGTGGCTCAGATTGTGACCTTCTTGAGATCAAATTTAATGTTGCTGAGAGTTTGAATTAACATTATTACCCCTGCCAAGGAGGTTATGTGTTCCTCTTGGTTTATTTGTTTGTTTATCTGTTTGTTAGCAGGATTATGCAAAAACTACTGGATTGATTTTGATGAAATTTTCACCAGCGCTAGCCCTTGGACCAAGGATGAACCCTTTAGATACTGGAGATGATCAGGATGTGGATTCTGGACCAATTTTTGTCTTTCTTTAACATTGCAAGATGGGGCCATCCATCAAAATCCGTCCAATAGTTTTTGCATAATCCTGCCAAAAGACAATGAAACAAACAAACAAACAGACTAACCAACATGATCACATAACCTCCTTGGCTGGTCGAAAAATAACAGTTTGGGTGAACAACAGCCTTGGCGGAGGTATGTGCACTCTAGTTTATATCTGCATTCTCATCATACAGTATATCCTGTCAGGCTGTCCACTGTATCTATGGTAAAACTCAGTTCACTCAGATGACTCTGAACATCTATGTTGTTTTATAAAGTAACTCTCAGTAAGCAGTGGCAAGAGTGCAGTGCTCAAGGCACCAGTCGACATATGTTAGCTAATATTTACTTATGGGAGTGTCGTGTTTTTTTGTTCTTTGCTTATTTGAGAATGAAAGTTTGTATGTCTCAGGGCAGATACGTGGTGAGACTATGAGAAAGTGTTGGCTAATGCATCCCAGACCACCTCCATATGAGTGCTTTCAGATTGTGCATTAGAGCTGTTCACATGTGACTGGATTTGCCATGATGGATGCTAATGCAAGGTCTGAACATGGCCTGTGTGTTTTAGCTTTTTGTTCCCATGCAAATGCAATGTCATAAAACTGGAACCGGGCCTTTTGCAAAGTCCCATCCAGAATGAACATTTAAATTCTGCAGTCTTGCACAGTGCAAGACCCTTAAAAAGTTTTAAACTATCTAAATTATACAAACATAATTACCGTGAGTGCCATTAAAAGCCTTATATTTGTATTTGTGAGGTTTTAATTACGACAGATTTGTCCACAATTCTGAGCTTTAAAGCTGCAGTTGCACTTAATGTGTAACTTTTTTGTTTTTTTTTTACATTGAACTGAACTTCACTGTTGGAAAATATATTTTTTTCTACATTGTGGAATATTTTGTTCTGTTTTTGCATTATTTTTGTAATTTTTGTTCATTTTGTCGATTTGTTTAAATTTTTTGGTCAATTTGCAGATTATATTTGTTATTTTTGGTTATTTTTTGTAATTTTGTTCAGCTTTGTTCATTTTATTGATTGCTGTGTTGAGTTTTGTTCATGTTTGTTATTTCTCTGAGTTCGTCCATTCTTTAATTGTTGAATATTGTTTACATTTTGTGTATTTATCAGAATAAACAAACAAGTTCCCTAGTCATTTTTTTAACAAATATTGTTTTTACATTTAAAAAGTAAAATGCGTAAAAAGTTATATTTTAAGTAATTTGCTGTAAAATATGGAGACATTATGATTAAATGTTCAAAAGTCTATGTTAAATTTGGTTTAAAAAAATCTTTAAAAGCATTACGTTTAGTGCTTGATACCTGTAGGCAACCTGATGTGTGCACTGTCAATTCAGTTCCATTCTATTCAGTTAATTTTACATTGATACAGTAGAATGCTAGTCATAATCCCAAATTTTCTCTGTGCTTCACAAATTAAATTGTCCCTTTGTGTGACATCATAGGTCACACCCTTAATATTTGGCATCATTTTGTCAGTGCTTCAATTATGTTTTTGTACTTTCTTGTAACCAGAGCTTTGGCTTTTAGTGAAATTGACCTGGGCCCATATTCCTACAGATTTTTAGAGTCCTCTCAGAGTGCTCCTGTCTTAGGCTAAGAACTATTAGCTACTCTTAACAACTCAAAAACCACATCCATAATTATATGAATCCTCTAAGAATTATGGGTGTGGCCTTCTGTAGGAGCTACTCTTTGCACTAGGAATCTTTAGGAATACGGACCCAGATCTTTTTCTTTTTACACTTGCTTCTTCCTTTCACTCATTCACCAACTGCTTGTCAGCTGCAACACCGGGAAAAGTGACACGAAGTATGTTCATCCGTGTGTTCATGTATCCATCAGATGTGCAAGCATGTGGATGAGTGAGTTCTCTCACCTGAATTGACATGAAATTCTGCTCTAAGTGGTCCTGAAAAGCTACCAAAGGGGAGGGCAGTTGAACATATCTGAAGAGGCTGGTGCATGTCAGATGTGAGCAGCTATGGAATGGCAAAGAAGTAGAAAGAGAAATACAGATGAATGCAGAGGAAGAAGTGGAAATGCAAGTCCTCGAGGGGAAAGAGACGTATTCAGTTGTTCCTTTGTGGCAAGGATTCTTATACTTCGTCTTACTGCGTGGTACGTTTCATCGTTTTTTGTAATAAAACCAAATTACATATACAGTTTAACATGTTCACTGAGATTTGTTGGGGAACCTGCATGACACTGATCTGTGAGTCTCGAGCGATAAGGAAAAGGGTAGACAACTGGTGATGTAACAGTCTTTTATCAGTGTACGCAGGCCGTGGGTGTCAAACACATAGATCTCTCTGAACTCCTGAGGCTGCAGATCAATCACACTCACAGTATGTGCCTGGTTTTGACTTTCTGATTAAGTCTTTATGAAATAATACAGTAGCTAGATAATGTGGCATGTTGTTTTTCATGGTAAATTGTGCCCTTGATGGTGCTTTTGTCAATATTGTTTCTGTGGATGTTTTCAGTTGTCATAGACACAGAATAAATGAGTCAGCCACAGCTTTCACATGCTGAAAGTGACGAAGGAAGGCGAGAGAATGAGATAGAAGTCTTTCGGGTTGTGGTTGGAGATAAAACCAGAAATTAGGCTTTTCAGATTCTCCAATTCATATGGAGTCTTTTAAACCTCTTGCGGCCAGTATTAACAAGACATTCAAGGGATTCTCTGGCCTCCTGTGGACATGAGTTTTTGCAAATTTCAAAAATTTTAAACATTTATTGCACTATAACTGGTTTTTGAGCTGACCTACTATATACACTACAAGTCAAAAGCTTGGCCACACCTAGTCTTTCGGGGTTTTTTTTTTTTTTTAATCATTTTCAACATTGTACATGTACAAAGTAATAGTTCTATTGGTGCTAATTCAACTACTATGCAAATTTTGTAAAGACGGTCCATCATTACTTTGAGAAATGACGGTCAGTCAATCCAAAATATCTCAAGAACTTTCAATGTATCCCTAAGAGCAGTCTGCAAAACCACCGAACGCTGCGATGAAAATGACTCATGAAGCCCAGTCGCATGCCTGAGGCTAGTAATTCTAATATATTTATCCTCTGCAGCAGGGCTAGCTCTTGGTATTTATTTCCTGTGATTTTCCTCATGAAAGCCAGCTTCATCATAGCATTTGACAGATTTGGCAACTGCACTTGGGGACTTAACTGTTTCTTGCTATAATATGTATTTGTGTGCTAGCTACTGTGGCACTCATAGGACTGCTGATGCTGTAGCCACCCTTCCTTGGCACAAGACAACTGATGGTCTGAAACACATTAAGAACACTAGAAATGGCACAATTTCATTCTTGACAGACACACCTGTGATTTGAAATCCATTCTGGGTGACTATCTTGGGAATTTGATGAGAGAATGTAAAGCAGTAGTCAAAACTAAATGTGGATACTTTGGTCAACCTAACATGTTCTGGTTTCTTTAGCACTTTTTGTTGTGTGTGTTATTCCATATGTCTCTTTTTGCAGTATCGATGTACAATGTTAAATATAATAAAAATTTGAGAGGTAGTATATGTGCTCCATGTAAATAGGAGGATGCATTACACAAAGATTACGTAACAGCACTGTTCTACTTCAGCATTTTCAAAAGGAGCCCTGTTTGGAAACTCACATGAAATAATCCTGTACAACATGCTGTGCTTTTACAGGCACATATTCACAAAATTTGATGGGTGCCGTCCTAATAAAACCCATCTATTCCTAAATGCTGTGCAAACCAATAATGCTTTTAATTAGCTTGTGTACCACGTGAGCAAAATGTGTTATAGCATTTGTCATAACACAGGCTTTATTAAAAAATGTCTTTGTAGCTATTGCTAATAGGGACAGAAACTGAGTTAAGAAATTGCTCTAAACTGTCAAATTCATTAGCATCGTATTCTTGCAAGCTTGTTGATTTCTTTCATCAATGAAAATAAAATGAGCAACAAAGCTACACTACGTTCAGTCACTTCATATTGTAAAAGTTCTTGGTGTTACATTACGAAGAGTGTGTTGACCTGGTATTCTGTTACTGGCAAAAATACTAATAGCTAATTCGCCCCAACATAAATGCATCTGCAATGGACAACTCCAAATCAAAAAAGGTTACAAGAGATATGGAAAGTAGATGAAGAAAGGTTATATGAAATATGAGTACGTATTAAATATAAATACAGTACCTATCAAAATAAACTTGTTTCATTGTGTACAGTATGAATGCAACTTATGTTTTGTTTTGTCCACAGCCTTTCCTTAAATTCAGGTATGTTACATGTTACATGACAGAGGCAGTTAAGGGCATAAAATCATTAAGAAACAATGTGGTTTGAAACAGGTGATTTAAAACTTGAATTGGGTCATCAGGAGTATACAACGAGAGGTTTCGACTGACTGAAATACAAGTCAAAGTATTTTTGTAGTCAATACGTTCCATGATGTTTGAACTTTGTCTGATTTGGGGTTGTAACATTAACTCTCCTTCCATTAGGATGCATGACTGGAGGTGCAAGAGACTGGTTGCCTCATAGGACAATCTATAATAGAATAACTCTCTTTAATGAGAAGGAAAGTGTTATTTATGGAAATGTAATTTCAGGTGAGCAATTAAAATGTGCGTGATAGAGGTAAATGTGTGACTCACAGTGAGGTAAAGGCATTTAGTTTATAAGCAAGCTAAATACAGAGTTGTATTGAAGAGAAAACATCTTAGGCGCATACTGTGTATTCAGAAAAAATAGGAGCAGAGCAGTTATATGTCTCTCCCACAGAGCATATTGACTCATTTTTGCATTTGCAAAGCATTTCTAAAAATTACAGAGAAAAAGAACTTATCCATTATCCATTTATCCAAGTATGACATTATTTTATGAAGACGGATGACAGCAGCACTGGATGTAATATCTGTAAAATGATCAATGCAATAGTCTAAAAATGAATGATTTTCTGTCTTTGCTTTCATTTTTTTGGATAGAACTGATCAGGAATATACACAACACTGGTATCAGTATCATCTTAGTACTTCTTATCCCTACTCTTTCGCTACAATTACATTATTCCTCTGTCATTCTAAATATGTTAATAATGAAATTTACTGGTGCCATGGAACCAGCGTATTCCTGTTGTATGTTCTGAATTAGGCCTTTTTCCAAATAGCCTGTTTTTTGATTGAGACATGTTTTTATTAACAGTTTTGTGGGTATTCTTTGGACATGCACACAGTGCATTCTAAAGTAATGCATTTCATTCGTGTTATGATCCAGTTCCCGTAGATGTGGTTTTAGCTCAGGGAGTCACTGATTTACATTTCGGAGGATGTGGTCATGGTTTCTGAACTCTGTCATCAGTGTGAATGGGAGTCAGCTGCGGGGAATACAAGCTGATAAAGTAGCCGATGCGATGCAGCTGTGGGAACAGAACACAGACAGAACACACGGAGAGTGATGAAGTGCAATCAGAAAAGAGACACCGACAGAACAGGTGGAGAATCTAGACAATCGTTGAAGTGAGTGTTGGAGATTCAGGACAATTGGGATCAAGAGTTTTGACAGAACAGCTCAGAGAGGAAACAGAGCTGAGAGAAGCAAACCACATTGACCGAGGGACTGAGAATCAAACTTTTAAGTAGCATTGTAACACTTTTGTATATTTTCACCTTAAAAAACTTCCAACGACATCCATGCGACCCAAGAGCAGGATGCCCGTTCCATCAGAACAACGTACGTGGAACGCCAGTCGGACGGACTACATGGGTGTAATTTGCCGGATCCATAAGCAGACGTGTGGGGGTGAGTTTCACACACACCTCAGCCTCCAATAGGTTAGGGACAATCTGTCACAAGGGAGGAGGCGGACGACACTGCTGAATCAAGTGAAAGTGAGTTTATTTACAACGTGCAAATAGTGAAAAGTGTCAAGCAAAGGGAAACAACAAGGACGTTGGCTGGAGAATGAAAAGAGACGAAGTGGACGAGAGGAACCGGACAAACACGTCAACGGAGAACCCAGGCAGTAGGAACCGATGACTCTTCACGGGGGGAGAGCTGAGGAAGCAGGTAGCTGGACGGGACCGAGGACTGTGGACGAAGGAGAAACCAGGTAAGTAGGCATACATAGATTTAACAAGAATATATCTAACGTGGGCTTTATACCACTAAGTGAAAGCGGTCGGACTGGTGAATGCTGGAATAAATACTGTGGTGGATGATTGAGATGAGTAACAGCTGTGATCCTCAGTCCGTCATCAGCACACCTGCAAAAGATGACAAGGGGCGAAGCACAAACACACACAAACACACCACCAGAGGGTGCCAAAGCAACGGATTGTGACACAATCACATCACCCAGGGCTAGTATAGAACACAACTCAAGTTCTGTATGACACATAGGGTCTGGGGAAGGTTTACCATATTTTCTGGATTACACATCGCGTTTTTTTGCATAGTCTGGCTAGGGGAGCGACAAATATACCAGCGCGACAAATATGTTAAAATATTTCGAGTATTGGGTGTTTGTCACACTGACAGTCGCTACACATCGCTCTAGGCTTGTGTACCTACATCTGCCGCATCTGTATTACTGGCAATTTAAAATGTAGACATTACCGGTAACAACCATACCTGCCATCAACTTAACACCGAACGTGTCAGCGCCCTCACTTACCCAGTGAGCCGGGGAGGCGAGCCACAAGCTCTCGCTTCTGGTGTTAAGTGCGCGGCTGCCTGTGCTTGAAGTGCGTTCCCCGAACAAATGCGACCTGTCCTTCGGAGCGACTAATACACATTTTTTTCTTCTTCATTATGCATTTTTTGGCTTGTACGACTAACATTCCGGAGCGACATGTCATCCGGAAAATACGGTAGTTACAGAGGGGCTGACTTGGGAGCTTAAACTGTTGAAATATACCGTAGCTAAGCTAGGAGGCCCTCCTTGTAACAATTAGGCACATATAGAGACAAACATTCACATTCATACCTGTGGGCAATTTAGAGTGAACAATTAACCTAGGGCATGTGTTTAGTTGAGGGAGGAAGCTGGTGTACCCAGACAGAATCCATGCAGACATGGGGAGAACATGCACACTCCACACAGAAAGGCCTCACCTTCCGGCAGTGGTATCAAATCCAGGACTTTCTTGCTGTGAGGCATGAGTGCTACCGACTGCACCATCCTCTATGTTTGAAGGAATCATAGAGAGAGACAATGGAACATCGAAAACATCCTGTTTATAAGTCAGGTCCAGCTTCATGTAAACAGGAACATTAGTGGAATATTAATTTTCATTGGCCATGAAGACAGTTCATTAGTAATTTTGTCTTTTTTGGAACAAGGGGGAACATGAAATATTGTGTGCCTGGAAAAATACTCATTGTTGCAACCAGTGTGATCTTACTAAAGACTTCAGACTCAAATCAATAAATAAGGTCATTTACATGTATATCTGAGGGCATCTGATTTAATATTGATGCATAATTACATTTCGCAGAAATGGTGTAAACTAACTTGTCTGTGGCTGAAAGGCTGGCTCATCCTAACCTAAATTTTTCAGCAGACATCAACTCAGATAAGCAAACTGTCTACAGTAGGGGTCACGTGTTGATACAGTTGCAATTGCAGCAGGTTTATTTTGTTTTCCCACAGTGTATGTTTTCTTTCAGCCGCCTTCTGTTGAGAAGTCGAGGGAGACCAGTGTTAGAGGATAGAGAAGAGATATGGGTCGACCCTTCCAGTGGGATCAGGGACTCTCCCTTTGATCCGCAAGCTCATTAATTAACCATAAACAACATCAAGAACAAGAACAACAATTACAAGCCAAAGACTCACAGTCTGTTCAATGTGGAGATGCAGTAATAACCGAGTGAATATTTCTTTAGAAATCCTGTTGTCTTTTGCTGTGTAATGCAAGTGAATGTGACCCTTGGAAAGTCAAAACACTGCATTATGCATGTTATTTTTTTCAGAATAATGCAGGTGAATCAGCTTTGAAGTGTTCACACATGCTCTGAGTACAAAAGCCTTTCTGCGCCTTATTAAATCTTCCTCTACTTGAATTTTTTTTTGTTTTAGAACAGCATCTGCTATGCCATAAAATATTGCTTTACAATAATATTAACATTTATTACTATTTAGATGCAGGAATGATAGTACAATAATCACACCAGGATTAAATGTCATTGCTATGGTACTTAAAGCTGCAGTACTTGGTAGTTTTTGGCATCATTGGTCAAAGATTCCGTAATGACCTTTCTGCATGCCATGATACAAGTGATCTGAGCAGAAAAAGGAATTCAGCATTATGCGGTGGGTTCTGTCTCAGGAGTGTTGAAAATCAATTCTCTGTGATTTTGGCTGATCACAGGTTGTTCCAGACTTGTATGGCCTGGATGCTCAGCTGCTTTGCTCCGTGCCTTTATCTAGAAGTGTGGAAATGTTTTTCCCTGTCAGTGAAACAGCATTGGGTCATCTGTCTTTATATTTAGTCTTTTGTTTTGGACTGAGAGGAGACAGCTGCAAAATGAAGCTGTACATTTTCAAATCGCTTTGATTTTGGCTGCCTCTTGTTAAAAGATGACCGTATACACAAGCAGTCAAACATGAGTACCGTATTTTCCGCACTATAAGGCGCACCGGATTATTATTATTTTTTTTAATTAAAAATGACATTTTTGGGGGGTGCGCCTTATAATCTGGTGCGCCTTATGGTGCGGAAAGTACGGAAATGCACTTTGCTCTGTAAATTACTTCATCGAGCTTTCAAAGTAGTTAATTTTTGAAAAAAGAGTGACAACAAAAGTGAGTACATCCTCGATATAATTTAATTTAAACATTGCCACCCACAGTGTTTAAACTGATCTCGTACCCTTACAATAAAAAAAAAGTGCACATCGTCATCTCATGTGATCTTTTGATCACTTTTGATCAGGTGTGATATGTGAGGAACTTATTAGGTGTTATAACATGAATTTCATGCTTAATTTCATGTCTTTCCAATGGGAATTATGTAACCACATATTCTCTATGTGCTTTGCATATGACCAGCATGTCTAGTTTAAAAAAAAAAAAATTAACTTCTTTGGATCTGATTACCAAGACAAACCTCCCGCAGAACCAGCGGCTCAGGGTAGGTGGCCATCTGCCTCTTGGGGTCAGTGGGTAGAGCAGAGACAGAAGAAAGTAGACATAGAACAAACAACATGGACACTGGACAACATCCACAGCCATAGGACCGGTCCAAAATCAGCAAACACACATCAAGGACATCTAGAGATCTAGAACAGAGGGAGGAAGCACAGAACTACAGGAAAGATGCAACTTAGTATCACCAGATTGATGACTTGGAAATGAATGCAAATATGAGGGAAGGAGAAGAGAGGTGAATAGAGAGAGAGGGTAGGAGATAAAGAGAGATGGAGAGAGGGAAATGGTGGGAGAGAGTGAGAGGAAGGGGGGGGGGATTAAGAGAGAGATTGAGCGAGAAGCTTGGTGCATCACTGTCCCCCCGCAGCCTTGGACTATGGAGCGGAACCCGATTCACACCATTCAAACACCATATTGTCAAGCTCATCCAGGACATTCCAGCTATTGATTTTTATAAATTTATCTTTTGTAGTTTTTAAATATTTTAGGTTTTTTTCACAAATTTTTTCCCATACGAAATGAATGAAGTCAAATGGAATGTTTGTGACTACGGTGCCAATGTTGCATTGCCTTTGATCCTTTGATCTAGCCCTGACTATACATTTAGTTCCCTTTAAAAACTTAGTCAGAGTCCATACAGACACTACAGTTGACCCCCTAGAGTCATCTGGCATGTCCCCTAATTTGAACCCACTCCCAAACTGGTGCATGTTGGGTGTCCTGGTGGACTGTCAGGTGCCTATCATCCAGATCAGAAAGGTCAGAGGTCATCACAGAAGAATATCCTGGCAAAAACTTAAGTGTCAAGGCTATTGTGAAGGCAAATGACACAGCAAGTGACTGTTCTGTAAGGGTGTACTGTTTTTATTATCACTATTTGCAGGATCTAATCAAATCAAAATTATATATATCCCAACCAAAAAAGTCACCCTATAATATTTAGTTGGACTACCTTTAGCATGAACTGTGGCACCCAATAGGATATATCTGATTCAATTCAATTCAATCCTTATTTGTATAGCGCCAGTCATAATCGCCGATTATCTGATGGAAAAAAAAAAGGTCACAAATCGGCTAATCCCCCACCAGTGGGTTTTTAGTAGGTACACACACAATTTTAGAGATCTAGATTCAAAGCACAGGTCCACAGAGCTCAAAAGGGCTTAGTGACCCTGCGACCTAAGTTAATATGCAAATTAGGTCAGGTCAGTATGGTAACCCTACCCCCTAGTGGGAGTTCTCATGTGTAAAGTTTGCTCAGTCTAGGTCCTAAGGATGCTCATGTGAACATATGCAAGGTTTGTAAGTGGGCTACCTAACTTCCAGACCCTACTGATCTTCAAGGTCAGGTCACTTAGTGTAGTAGGCACATATACAATTTCAGAACCCAGCTCCAAAGCCTAGGCCTGTAGAGCCAAAATGTAATTTTTGCACTTTGTGACTCTGCGACCTAATTAAATATAACAAATAGGTCAGGTCACCACACCCTTCCTCCTAGTGGAGGTAGCCATGTGTGAAGTTTGGTCACTCTGAGCCTAGGGGTTATAAATAAAAAATTTGGGATGGACCCAAGTACGGGTGGGCATACATTGACTGTTTCTATATCCCCCTTGCAGACCTGTCGGTCTCAGCGGGGGGATAAAAATCAGAAACTACTCAATGCATCCCATACAATTACATTTTTGTATTTATAACTGAAGTAGTTACCCAGTGGACAACATTTACCAATTTTTTAGACCAAGTGGTGGCTTTTCTTTGAAGAGCAGTGCAGATTTGGATTTTCTAAAATAGCAGGTTGGTTTGTGCAAATACAGCATGGAAGTTATTTTTAATGAACCTCACAGAAGCTTAGAAAGTTGCAGTAAAATAATTTCAAAAGTGCAAAAGGTAAATTCTTGCTCAAGTCATGAATGATGCTGCTGATCCATGCATGTATATTAATTAAACAAGTCCTCAGTACTATAGAGTGTTTGAGTCTCTGGTCATTGACATGCATTAATTGCAAATCAACAAAACATTGAAGATCAGTGTTTGTTGCATCATATAAGCAGATATTAAAGCACAAAAACTGTTCTGTGTTCTGTGATATTCCAAAACTACCAGCTGACTATCATTTAATCCTCTATCTTCAAACTGGCAAAAGCCCTGTCAGTGTATATTAAAAATTTGGCTCCTGATAGGAAGAGTGACTACTTTTTCTCAGATGTAAACCTAATCTTAATCTGTCCAAATACTTTTGGCATGTGAAGACAGGGAGTACACGCATGAAGAGAGAGCTTTAGTTCATCCGGTCGTGATGAAAACTCCCCAAAATTAAAGCTGACAGACTGTTCTTTAACATCACTGCAGCATTTCAAAGTAATAACACTCCATAACCAAAAACTGTGTGATCTGAGCTTGCTGTGTGATGCTGCAGTGACAAAGAACCACGTCTGTAGCACAGGCCAGATTTAGCCATTTCTATAAACTCCCCATTTCTGTCTTTTCTGTTGGTCCATCTGCTGCTCTCATGTGTTCACACTTCTTAACTCACTTCTTTTTGTATCTTTTTTTTTCAGAGTGGACAGCACAGCTTGTGATGTCTATATTGGTCTTCTCTCGCACTCCATTTTCTCCCCTTTATTTCAGTCTCTCAGTCATGTTTCTTTCTGTTTGGAGGCAGCTGTGTTGAAGTGAATCACTGCCGTGCAGTTATGGAGAAAAAACGGCTTATGGATTCTAGAGCTGGTCGTAATGACAAAATGTTACAACTCCAATTCAGCCAGGTGGAAAACAGCATATTAAAAATAGTTCAACAATAATAAAATGTACTTTGACCTGTATTTCATTGTAGACAGTATGGACACAACATACTGAATGTTAGATCACGCTTTCTCTTGTCATCTTCACTTCATTTGAATATACACATGCGTTTCTCACTTTTTGGGTCTGTAACATGCGCCAAAAAAGATCAGGTTAAAATTGGTATTGATATCATTTAGGATTTTTCAAGACTGTTCCTAAATTGATACATTTAAAATGGTAGAAAAAAGTGGAAAAATCAAGTCAAGTCAAAGTACTTTATTTGTCCCTGAGGGGTAGTTGGGATTCTCTCACTGAGGGGAGGGGGCTGCGCAACTTGCGTCCCTCTCTGTCCTTCATCACCCTAACTTGCTGCACGTCCTTCCCATCTCCATTTCTCTGCTGTACCAACCTGTATAAATCATTTTCTCCCTCCTTACTGTCCAACCTAGCATACAAGTCATCATACG
>JAQQAE010002851.1:0-21411 GCA_029823295.1 Pseudamia nigra | reverse complement strand
GTCGCTGCACACCCTGCAGCTGGAACATGACTCAGCATAAAAACTTGACCTGTGAGAAGTGCGTGGGTGGATCTGTCCTGTGTATAAATATACTGTGATGTTGTTTTGTAGGCAGAGAGCTCTCTCCGCACCACTCATTCTGTGTGTGTGTAATAAACCCTCTCTGAGGAATAACTTGACTCCTTTAACTTTGTTATTACATCTCCAGACTTTGACGAGTGTCTCGGTAGATAATTTTCCGTAACAAATCCAATTGAGTATTTGTGAAATGTGTTGGAAAAACAGGTTGGATTCATGAAGACTCAAACACACAACTTACAGGATTTGAAGTATGTGTCACTATAATATCTAATATGTAATGTACTGTCAGTTATTACAGCAGCTTTTAGAGGTCAAGTAGAGCTCTTAACTTGGGTTCAACCTGTTCTGGTACTAAAAGGAGGAACCTACACAACATTATGCGGTAGTAATGTTTTGTTCCCACTTGATTGAGATCCAGTTTTCCTTCCTTCCTCATGGGGTTCTGTTCACTGCAGAACCAGGACCACCAACCAAGACCCAGAGGTCTGGAGATGGTTAGACGCAGTTGTCTTGACATGACAATTTGGTTTTTGTCTAGGTTACTTACATCCTTACACTGCCCAATTTTTTGTTTCAAATTCATCAACTTCAAGGACTAAGTGTTCACTTTCAGCCTCATATGTCCTACCTAATAAGATAATTGACATGATTACTGCTTCACCTGTCAGTGGTCATACTATTATGGATGATTGGAGTATATATCCTCTGCATTTTCACTTTATTACTTAGTACTCCCTGTGGGAATTTTCTTTTGTGGGTGTGGGAATACGAACTCGAATGCACGTTTCAGGCTAGATATCATGCAAGTTTATCCTACTAGTATATTATTAAGTCTTCCACTGTTTATACTATGCACTTTAGTTTCAGAACTGTACCCATTTGAGCAGCAAATTAACAGGTATGACTTTAATCCACACTCACTGCCTCCCATGCAGAATCTCTTCTGCAAACTCTGCACTTCAGGGCTTTAGGTCCTAGTGGGACAGGCCTGTAACACTGTGAGAAATCTACATGTATACGGATGCTGATTTTTTTACTCTTTCATTCCAAGATTGTCATGTGATGGTGCATTCCATCTATGATTCTGTTTTCCTGATGTCCTTGAACTACTCCTGTGACGCATCCTGACATTCATCATTTAATCACAGTACGTTCACACTCTGACTTTTCAGCCACACTCAGAAAAAGTTGAAAAGATAGTTGCACTTAAATCACAAACAGCAGCTGTTCTTCATGAAACATTTAGTTTGGTTCAGTGGAAGTAGAAGAACCAGTACCAGAACAATAAAGTGAAGCTGTTTGTTTAGATAAGAAACACCAAGTGATCGTGACAGGAAGACAGTAGGGTCTGGACAGTCTCTTCCCTCCGTTTCCCCTCCCTCTGTGCTTTGTTATATAACTCCACACTGGCAGGAGGGTCATTTCTCTGCCTGTGCTCGTTGGTAGACACGGTGTCCTCTTGTTTTCGTCAAGTCTCTGAGTTTTACTGCATAATATGAATCTACAAATAATCACTGTTTTGGCCATGTTGGCACCTGGGAGTTTCAGTGTTACAGTTGGACCAGACGTCACACACATCTCTGAACAGGTGAGGCAACTGTAGCTCTGGTGATGTTTGTGTTGGTTCATTGTGTTTTTTGGACAGTTCTGTTGAAATGAGACAGATTCTGCTCAATGAATAAGGTGGTACAGTGTAAGAAGAATGTGTTGTGAAGAGGTAAAAACAAGCAGCACAAAGGCCTACAAGTTAAAAGGGAATATATTTTTGTTGAAATCATTATTTCATCAAGATCATTCTGTACATAGTACAAAGCCATTATGAGCTCAGGTAAAAAACACTGAACTTTCCTGAAGTAACCACTGTCTTTAAATTAAGTCAAATGATGCTTAAATCTAAGTAATAAATATGTTTTTATGGGAACAAAACAAACTAAAGAAGCACGTTATCTACAAGAGACATATTTTACATGCTTCTACAGATTGTGGTGTTTTTGTGGAGCTGTTGATGATAGCCAGAATATGTGTACATCTGGTTAAAGTCAAAATAGAATGGTTTATCAGTGGTGTCAAACTCATACCACGGAAGGCCAAGACCCCGCAGGTTTTCTCTCCAACCAGTCACTAAAGCAGGGGATTTCACTGATCAGCACTCCTTCCATTTGAGGAGAGGCGTTAATCAGTGAAATCACCTGCTTTAGCGGCTGGTTGGAGAGAAAACCTGCGGGGTTTCGGCCCTCCATGGCACGAGTTTGACACCTGTGGTTTAAATAAACAGTTTTCAGTTCTTCCACTTGTTCTTCTTGGCAGGAAGTTGCCCTGTTGCCTCTAAGTATTTGTGGATGAGGTCCTCTTGTGTTGCAGGCATGCAGGGCTGGTATCGGCTGTATTCCATAGTATACTCCCCTTTTCCCTGAATAACCAGTGAAAGAAAGTGTTAGTCTATGAAATATGCATTTATGCTGTTAGGATGTATAATGTTGGTAGAGCTGGGTGACACAGACCACAATGTTCTCACGTTAAAGGTTTTCTTATCAGTCATTAGTGACAAAGCTCATCATTATTTTACTCAAGTTCAAAAAACAAAACAGTCATTTGTGATTTTAAATGAATACTAACACAATGCGAAAAGGCCTCAACAGATTCAGAAATATACAAAATAAGACATGAACTGACAAAAGAAGCAGAAAAAAAACAAGATAAAAGATGCTACACAACAAAAATGACCTAAAAGAAGCAATAAGACAAAAACAGAATGACGTGAAAAATATAAATATGCACAACAAAAAACCCTCCATGAATTTGTGTTTTTCTTCAATTGATTAATTTTGAATTTATGGAATGAAAGCCAATGTTTTCCACTTTGCATCACTAAGGACAAATGTTTATCAAAGTAAATCACGACGACTGAACATCACAATATAAAATACATACATAACGTTCAACTCTTTGTTACAACATTCTTGAAGCAAATCAACCGGACATCATCTGCGTAATAAGTACTGTCAGGAATCAGAGCCTCATTTGTATTGACGTCATCTTTTCTATAGAACTGATACTTTGTCATAAATGACAAAAGGCCCGTGGTAGGCCATTATAGATGATTTGGACAAAAAACAAAACCAAGCGTTGAAGGAAATGAAATAAAACCTTTTTATGTCATTTAAGCCAATGGTAAATTAACTTTATCACTGAAGAAAAATGCTTATCAAAATAAATCCTGATTGTTTAACAATATAAAATTCAGATATATAACATTCACAGTAATTATTGCTTAATCATTTTAATCTTACTTCAGTGCAGGACCGTAGCTCTGTGGCGTAACCAAACATGTCATTTAAAGGGACCTGTCAGGAGGCAATCACAAAATAGTATGAAATTCAAGTGAAAAACTAAATGTGTGTCTGTACATGCGTGACAGTGAGAAACGCTAAACTCTACTCACATCAGCATAGAGAGTGAAGTATCCTTCTGCTCCATCCTGTCCTGTAATGACTCCATGACGCCGGTTCACTCCAGCAATGACTGTGCCCTGAAACTCCTGAGGTGCCACGATTTCCACAGCCATGATTGGCTCCAGGATGGCTGTGTTGGCCTTCTCCATGGCTGCATAGGAGACATTCAAACTAGCATTAACGTGCACTGAAAGTGACCGAGAAGAGTCCGGGAGACGACAGAAAAGCAGTAATCTCACCTTGTTTTAGAGCGCCCTCTCCTGCACGAATGAAGGAGAGTTCGTTGGAGTCGACCATGTGATTTGCTCCGTCTTCCAGGACAAATCTGAGTCCTGAGATCTTGTGTCCAGAGAGGGGTCCCTTTTCACAGGCCTCCCTGAATCCCTGCAGCATGAAAACCACAAATATCAGTAAAAACACTCCATATAAATATATTGGAGAGAAGGATTGGGCAGAGGTGAAGTACATTTACTCCTTCACATGTACTTGAGTACTGTAGTTTTTTAAAAATCCTTCAGAGAGCAGTTATTTTGCAGAACACTTTTTACTCTGTTATATTTATGATGCAAAAAAATGTACTTCTCAGTTACATTTAGCGCCACCTTAATGAGTAAATGAGCAACAAAATGACCCAAAATTTAGAAAATAAACACAACAACAAATACACTAAGCAACAAAATGATCAAAAAATTACAAAAATAATCACAAAAATTAACACAATGAGAAAAAAAAATGTACTAAATACTCAAGAATATTAAAAACAAAAACAATATAGTCAAGCAAATTAAAACAAACAATAAATGAACAAGAAACAGCAAAAATGTGCTCAAATGAAGTAAAACAAAAATGAATAAGGTATCCAACAAATTGAACCAACAACTAAAACAAAATAAGCATCATACATGAGCAAAAAATGATCAAATAGGTAAGTTAACAAAATGAACAAAACGAGCAACAAAAATAACGTAAAAAAAGAAAATCTAGAAACAAAATGAGTAAAAGTGAAGAAATTAAGCAACAGCAGTGATAATAATCAAGTATAGTAAGAAAATGAAAAAATAAACAAAAAAAGAAAGCAAAATCAGACATAAAATGACTAAAGATGATTTAAGAAAATACCTGTTGGAATGCAATAAACGATGCTGTAATTAAATGCTACTCTTTGACGTTACTCACTACTTGAGTCAATGTTCCTCAGATCATTTTTTACTTTTACTCAAGTACTTATGTTTATGAATACCTCTACTTGAGTTATTAGTTATAGCAGCATATTTACACATCACTGGTATTGGGTCATCTATTAAACCAGTACTAAATTACTGAGGAATGTGATTAAGTCATAAAAATCTAATGAACTACATGATCCATAAAATTACAATCTGCAAAAATGAACAAAGCAATCAATACACTGTACATGTAAGAAGTGATAAAAAGTGATAAATCATCTTTCCGTCATTTCCTTCATGTTTTTTCTCTTTTTGTTAATTTTCTTGATCATATATTGTTCATTTTTGTTCTTTGTCACACTGTTCATTGATTCAGTGCTTAAAATTATAGAAATGTGAAATAGTTTACATAGGACAAGAACTGCTGTGGTTTTAAAGATGTCCAAGTTCCTGCAAGTGTCACATGTCCTTTATACTGTAAATAGAACCTGGTGTTTTCAGTCATTATTGAGTATTATATCATGCACCTTTTCCACAGCTGGTACAAACTGCTTTGGGACGTTGGTTCCAACGGTCTGATCGTCAAACTCCAGCTTGGTGTAATGTTCAGGCTCTAGCGGCTCGAGGACCCCGACAACTTTACCATACTGTCCAGAGCCCCCAGTCTGCTTCTTATGGGTGAAGTCAAACCTGTGGAAGGAGGGTGATTAAACAGAACTATTTGTTACCACATTCTTTAAGCAAATCAACTGGGCATCATCAGCTTTCAAAGTGATGCAGGAATCAGAGCCTCATTTGTGCTGAAAACATCTCTTATAGCTCATTCTTGGTAATAAATGACAAAAAAAAACAGTGGTAGACCAGCATGGGTGATTTGGTTGAAAAAACAGGCATTAAGGGAAATGAAATAAAACCTATTATCAAATGCAAAGTCATCACACCTGAATGATCCGTACAGCTAACTACAAATGCTACACTATGACAACAGCTACAAAAGGAGAAAACAGGTGAGTTTAAACAATTACAAAAAAAAACCATTTTATTATCGTACAGAAAAAAAAAAAACACGGCCAAATGAAAACCACACTTTCCATATCTGATATGTCTGAAAATATCCTCTGTGGGAAAAAATTAAACTACAGTTAAACAGAACTTTTAAAGACAAGACTGGAGACGATACCAAGGTTCAATATGATGCTAATGTTACAAGAAATGGAATGAATGAGGATCTTCAACTTATCTTTTGGAGCAGTGTGACACTGAGGGAACTTTAAGATATAAAAGAGCAAGTTAAACATAATGAGTCCTACTGAAGACGGTGCGGTTTTGCTTGGAGAACCACCCCAACATGGACTTAATAATGACCAAAGATAGTCACAGTGTACAAACAGCAATTCCAATGAAGTTGGAATGTTCTGTAATATGCGCATAAACACAGAATACAATGATTTGCAAATTGAACATAGGATTGAATAAAGGATTTGCAGATCATTGTATTTCATTTTTATTTGTTTTACACCATGTCCCAACTTCATTAGAATTGGGTTTTGTACTATGCGGCCTCAAATTCTACACAGTTTATGACAACTGAATTACAAATAAACATTTTTGTTGAAAGATAAATTCCAGTTATGCTGTTTGACTACATTTAGGATGTGAACAAATGTACTGGGTAGAATAACATAACGCCCTTTAGACAACAGGTCACTTATTTGGATTTAAACTAAGAGACACTCAAAGAGGACATTTCAAACACCATTAAAAATGTGGAGTTAACACACATGGCATGATGACTGACCTCTGTTGTATTTTAAAACTTAACGCAAGTTGTACCTGGTATCTTAAAGCAAGTGTTAAATCATGCACTTCCTCAGCTTACTGATTCAACAGTCTATTTTGTTGAATGCTTGTTCTTCTTCTTCTCCTTTCGGCTGCTCCCCTCAGGGGTCGCCACAGCGAAATACCAATGATTCGCATGTTTGAGCTGGCGTATGAGGAGTAACAGGAAAGTGTGTGTCTCTTTAAAAGGGGGCTGTCCCTAATGTCAAAGGAAGTGGGAAGTGGTGTTTCCAGATGCATGAGGAGCAACTGACACATGACAGTTAAAACTATCAGACAGGGAGTAGCAGCCTTCAGGTTACAGGCAAGAACACACTCCCCTTCATTCCATTTATGATTCATCACCTCAACCATGTGCTTTTCTAATCTTAATTCACATACTGTATTTTCTGTTACTTCCAGTGGGGGTTTTCACTCCAAACTGATTCAACAGACAAGCCCCTCCTTCTTGATAGCAGCCGGTCAAAGTCCTTCACGGATCAGGAGCCCATCCCTGCTCATTTCGCTCATTGTCCACTCTCTCCCTTTCTCTGAACCAGCAGAATCTGGTGACAGAGAACGACGAGGCTGTGGAGGACGTGATGGCGACTGGAGAGCTAAACCCCGGTCACTACCCGGCTCAAAGAGCAGCCAAGGTGGTCCAACACTACATCAACAGCCATTACAGCTCACCATACAAAAGATTCCAGCTGCAGAATGTATACAGTGCAAATGCAGAGGTGTGGTATATTTCATTTGAGCTTTAACAGCCCTGTTAATAAGACATTTTTACATGTCTAACAACACTTATCTGTGTTTTGCAGGATGTTTCTGACTCTGAAAGAAAGTATCAGGTGGAAATGTCGGTGCAGGAGATAATAAGTAAAGTAAGTTTTCGTGTCTTAGAACTTAAAGAACTTAATATACCAAACTTTGTTCCAGAATCCACTAATTAAAATGTTTTTCCTTCATGTGCATTGAGTTTATATCTTTTACACTCATTTGAAATTACACTCATTTGAGGAGATTATTTGCCTTTAAATAGACATGGCCACAGGTTCATTTTGTGCTTCTTATGAACTTGGAGCAAGTTATGAAAACAAGGTATAAAGTAAACAGCTGGGAGTGAACAGGTCTAAGCAGGTATGTCAAGATTTACGGGACAGTAGATAAAAAAATGAGAGGACTTAAATGTTGTATGTTTAACAATCACTGGTCGCCATAATAACACACAGACCATGTCTTTGCTCCGTTGACTCCCTTCAACTTACTGAAGGGAGGAAACAAAGCCTTTAAAACAAGACTATATTTCTAGTCCTTTCTGGAAAGATACTGTTCTGGAGAAATTTCAGTCTGGATTTAGATCTTGTCATGGCACTGAGTCTGCTTTGTTAAAGGTGCACAATGACATTGTTATTGTTCTGTCTGTTGATTCCAAGTGCCTTGTTGTTTAAGTTTATTTAAAGTGTATGTACAATGTTGGGAATCTAGCTAGTAGCCGATCTTTTGTGGCGGTTCACTGTAAATGATCAGACAGGTGACCTCCCAGTCAACTCGTCTTACAACCTTGTAGGTACATGAGCTCATGCATTCACTTGTGGAGTTGTTTCTGTAGCTGCTACAGAGCTAGCATCTGTGGCTTATCTAAATACAGGATGACTGAGGAGAGACAGTCTACATTTCAGATTCCTTCAACAACTGGTTCAAGTAAAAAAAAATTATTATTTTTTTAAAAACAGACATACTAGCTTGACAGCTGTGCAGTTATAAGCCATGTTGACTGGCAGGTCAAATCGTTTATACTGCATCAGTATGCCACCAACAGTCTGCTACTAGCTCGTTTCCCCAACATCGTGGACAGCACCATTATGTTTATTTATTTCAGTTCCTTGGCAGGCCAATGCCAGCTTCTTAAAGACCACACAATACACTAAAACAACAACAATACTAGAAAATGTGCAGTCTCTGAAAAGATTGCATGGGATTGCAAATTCAAAATAGTTGACCTTACTGAAAAAGTTCATGACTGTGTCAGGAAGGGCATCCGACATAAAACTATGCTAGCTCAAACATGTGAATCATTGGTATTTCGCTGTGGTGACCCCTGAGGGGAGCAGCCAAAAGGAGAAGAAGAAGAAGAAGAGGGCATCCAAGGATTGAATGAACATCAAAAAGGATCAAAGGCAGTGTGGCGTTGGCACTGTAATCACCAAAATTCCATTTGACTTCTCCATTTCTTATGGGAAAAAATTTGTGAAAAAAACATAAATTATCTAAAATTATCTAATTAGCAGGAGACTGAAGTCTAATAATAAAAGAAAATGTTAGAAAAGAAGTATTGTTGATCTCAGACCAGAAAAAAGTACAAAAGCAACTAGGATGTTAATTAAGATGTTAAAGTGCAAGGTGCCCCGTTTTGTTAGTGCTGCTAGACCTCACAGAAGCCTTTGACATGGTGGACCATACTGTTCTCCTGTTGGCATCCCTGGCACTGCACTTAAATGGTCTGAATCTTACTTCTTCAATAGAAGTTATCTTTTGTAATGATCGGTGACCCGTCCTCATCCGATGCTCCTCTCTCCTGTGGGGTCCATCAAGGTTCTATTGCCCCAATTCCTGTTTTAGCCTCCTTCAACTTGTGCAAAACACAGTGGCCCATCTTTGAACTAACACAGCCAGATGAGAACACATTGCATCTATCAATTAAGAACTGATTTTAAATTTTAATGTTTGTTTTTAAAGCTCTTCGGGGCCTTGCCCCATCTTTTGAGATTTTAACTGTTCGTGAGCATAGCAGTGCTTTGAGGACATCCAACTAGCAAAAGCCGGTTGGATGCCCTCAAACTAGCAGAACATTTATTCCGCATGCTTTTCTCATAGACTGCATACTGCTTTTCTTTTTTTAATCCTATGTTATCGTTCAATCCAGACTTCAGTGAAATGCTCTGCCGAGGTTTTGTTTTCAAGGGGAGAGAAGCAGCGTTCGCCTCAGGTTCTGGAGACCTGTGGGGAACTGCTAAACATCAACACTACTAAGGAAGAGGAGGCCTTGTACCAACAGATGAAGATGAGCCCTAGCCTCCTAACTGCAGAGTATTTGCCGGGTAAGTACAACACTAATTCTGCAGAAACTCAGATATTGCACAACACAATGAAATTGCAGGATTCTTTCATGATTTGTGGTTGAATGAACACATGTTCCTGTTCTTGTAACTCACTAAGACAACACCCTGACCTTTAATTCTGACTCATTTACACCAATACATATTTAGAGTTGTACCGTATATTTATAGTCTTTTCCAAACGTTTGCGTCACCATCACCAGATAGCTACGGTCACATTGAGCCTGACATGGAGCCTCTGTGGCATCTGGCAGCAGCAGCCTCCAGCTTCGTTATGCTGAATGAATCCACTGAAGACACTTTGTACAACATGGCTCAGGTGGCCAATGTCACACAACTGGTATGTAGTTTCACTGCTATTCTGGCTCTAACTCCTCACACTGCTTGGTTTAGAAAAGTGGTACAATGTCAGAAAAGAGTCAGAGGATGGTGATTATAGTTTCAATGTCCAGGTGTGGTAAGTAGAACCCAGTTATCTGTCCCATATAGGGACATTCCTGGAGAGGAACCACAGACACCTATCCAGAAACATATGAGGATCTGAAAAGCTTAATGCAGTTTTTTAAAAAAATCCTCCTGTAGTTTTCAAGGTGCATTGTGGAGGATTTGGAGGATGGAGTTCGGTTCTGTAGATAGTAGTTGCTTATCCCAAGTAACAAAAACAAATTGATTCTTATTCCCAGGTTACACACAAATGACAATGTAATCACGCACATTATACTCCTTTTTTGCAAATAGATCCCTTTACTGTAAATCTTACCCACCACATCTTTAAGGTAGAAAGAATTCAACAACAGAAGGAAAACAGAAACCAACAATGAGTCCTTCTGAAAACACATCATGCATTACCATTATTCTCCCTTGTCTGTTGCAGCCAACTGAGAATGACCAGCTGAAGTTCAACTACCACATACTGCTTCATGACATGGTGTCCCAGGTAATCAGTCACTCACTAATCACTTATTAATATTAACCAAAAATTAATTTAGTTCATCAAATGCAGTCTCTGAAAGTCTATGGTTTTAGCAATGACTCAGGCAATAAGAGGCAAAAATATAAATGGAAGACACTATGATCACGTTTTGCATTTGTGAATGGCAAGTGTATTAATCTCCTTTGTCGTATGAGTCTACTAAATGAGATTGCTGGATACCAATACTTACTAAATGCTCACACAAGAGGCTTATTTGATTAGCATGAGATCAGCTATTTGTTAAATATTACTGATGCCTGTAAAAGTGAGTATCTCTTGGCCACTCCCATACTGATCAAACTTTTTCTGTTTCTTACACACTTAGTCACTGAGTCACTTCAAAATAGTATCATCTAGAACAGGGGCGGGCAACTGCAGTCCTTGAGGGCCACTGCCCTGTTGTCCAACTGTCTCTGCCCCACCCACTGTATCTTCCAGCTTCTGATCGACTGAACACACCTGACCCAGGTCATCAACAGTGGGTAATGGGCAGAGACAGTTGGAAAACAAACAGGGCAGCCACCCTCAAGGACTGTAGTTGCCAACCCCTGATCTAGAAACACAACAGCTAATAACCTGGAAGTTGGATAACCACCAGATTTGATCAGCCTCCAGACTTCCTTCATTCATACATTAATAAAGCCGTAACTAAGAAAAATGTGCAAGCCTATGCTCGTAGCTGATATGATTGTTAGAGTAAACTCTATTCCTCAACTAATTGTTCCATCTTCTGTCAACATATTCTCCATATGTCATATTAAATTTGATTTAAACTTTGCTAAGTTTAGATAGAAACTGCTGCTGTCACATTGTATTACACTGAACATTTCTACACTTTTACAGGATATTATTCGTTGGAAACTGCTGGTGAGCTGGTCTCCTGCAGAGGGAGTTAAAGTAGCGCAGATGGAAAAGCTGCCCCACTGCCATGAGTGTCAAAGACCTCCAAACACAAACTAAAGTGACAATGTCTACTGATACCATTTTGTCATGTTAGCTGAGGCATGTTTTGCAGATTTACAGACCACACACCAGGATCACATGTATAAAGAGATCTCCTCTGGAATGGATGCTCCATTGTGTTTTTTGACACAGTCCCCTTTCCTAGTGTATTTCCTGTCTATACAGGGCTCTGACTGCAACATAAATTAAATGTGTTTATCTTTGTGCATTAATAAGATTGTGAACCAGAGGGTGTTTCATATACTGCTTACTGCTAATTTGATTTATTGTAGACACATGATAGGTTTAGAAAATATTGGACTTGGATCTTTCACATCATCTGTCAAAACATTGTCCTTTTGTGCACATTCTTTATTTAGATATTGGGGTTTAAATAAGTCAATATTAGTAAGGTTTATGCTGTTAAAATTTGAATGAATCCTTTTAAGATCTGATATCCCTGCACTGTTCCCATCTTGGACTGCTCTGTATTTTAGTCCGAATAAAAGATTTCTACAAACAACTGGGTGTGCATGTGTGTATGAGGACATCAGTACTTACGGTACAGGACTTGTGATCGTCTCTCTGAAAGCCACTTTTGGTTTTCCCATCACACAGGGACAGCTGTATTCCCTTTCCATCCTCTGTAGCATCACAGCAAATGAAGAAAACTCCATATTAACAAAAGGTGTGAAACAGTAATTTTTTCAAATATGAGTGGACCAGTGTGAGCTGGGGACCTCTACTGATTTATAAATTAATCTGCCATGTCTTTGTTATTCAACTTTAATAACATTATCTTCCAGGTCTCCTATCAAAAAGCTACCACTACAGATAACTGAACCAGTTGAAGAGAAAATAAAAAATAAATATCCTAGCTAAAAGCTACCATTCATCTGATCCTTTAAAATTTGAAACTTTGAAACTGACATGAGTCTCCTAAATTTGTACCAAAAACACTTTCAAAACTTCATTTGTAGTTAATAGTTGCACCTCTGCAATTCTTTTTTTAAATTTTTCATTTAGGTACAGCAGGTTATATTATTAATCATAATACAATAGCTAAAACAGTTTTAAATCCGCTGTCATCCACATATTTTATACATTTCAATCACTACATGCATATTGGGAGAGATATGTGAGCACAAACTGACATAAAAGAAAGATCAGGAGAGAGAAAAGATGAGGTGAAAAAAGTAAAACAAAAGCAGAAACAGTGAGGTTCAGGTGAAGTAAAAGTTACAGGTTCAGGCTTCTATCAAATCTGGCTGCAAAGACTGAACATATTTGACACATTTGGCCCAGAGATTAAAGAAAACTGTTCTAAGACGAAGAAAAAAAGTAATCCTTTCCATCACATAAATGTCATTCATTACCTCTCCACTCCTACATGGTGTAGGGTTCAGGAAGCAACCATTGTCTTGTGAGTGCTTTTTACATGCAGCTATCAAAACTGTCAAGGAAACATTTGCCCTATGTGAGAATCTGAATCCCCTAAAAATAATGTGAAACTGTGAGGGCTTTATTAATCTCTCTGCAGAAGGTCAAATCACTGGGCATTACCAAAATATATGCCAGTGGTTTGCTTTCTGAGACCTACGCTGTATCCAGCATTTGGAATCATCTCCTGTAAAGCTTCCTTTCTGTCGAGATATAATAAAACAAACTATAAATTTCCGCTCAAACTTCCGACAAATGTGAGGTGTAGTGCATTTCCAGTACCTCTATCACTCTTCACGTGGAAACACAGACTAAATGACCAAAGGAAATAAAGACTTAAGTTACAGATGTTGACTCATGCAGAATTAATTTCAGATGAGAGGAGAAGACGTCTGCATTTTTTGAGATTGAATAAGGGAACTGCAGCAGAATTTTACTTTACAAAGGATTAAGATCTACACGATTAGTATTATGTATTACCAGTCCTTATGATATATTCATTCTTCATTAAGACTTTGATGCCGTAGTGTGCAGCCACTCTTAAAATGCTAAAGCTCAGTCACACTTGGTGTGACGTGAATTAATGCCCAATCACAGGATTTTTTGTTAAAATTAATCCTAAATCCTGCATTTGTGTTGTGACAACTTAAAACATTCCAAACATAAAAAAGTATAAATGGTAATTTAGACACTTTACATCATTTCATTACACACAGTCCAATGAGGTACCTGGGAGTAGATTTCCAGATGCAGCTCACCCATGCCTGAGATGATGGTTTCTTTGCTCTCTGTGTCAAAATGTACTCTGAATGTCGGATCTTCTCGTGTGAATCGGTTGATTCCCTTGGAGAATTTATCTGTGTCATTCTGGTATGAGGTACAAAAAAGAAATATGTAATTGAGAGGTTATATTTAGAACCCGGCAAGATTTTTTGCAATATTTGGTGCTTTTGTTTGTTTTTTTTACCTTGTTAGCTGGTTTCATGGACATGGAAATAACAGGCTCTGGGACATGAATGGACTCCTGTGGTCAAATAAAAAAAATAAGAATAAATCAGCACAGCAAACTCCTGGGCAAGATAACAGACTATTGATATGTAAAAATATGTTTTCTGCTCTTTCGTCGGCATTTCTGAAGTTAGGAGACACATGGAGCATTTTCTGGCATAATATATAAATATTCTGGACACTAAAGATGATATAAATATGGTTTTAAGCTTGAAAGTCCCTCTCAGTGTCATTTTCTTTGCCGATTTCTTTCCACTTCTCTGCACCTTGGCTAAAAAAAAAAAATCCAATTTTGGTCTCTCGTTCCGATTGGTTGGTTGTTTTTCTGAGTGATAGTGTGGTCAGACAAATCAGACGTCAGGGGTTGAGGATTACGGTATACAAATGACACAAGACACCGGTAGGGACTAGAGGGAAGTGCAAGCCCAGGCCTCAGGATGAGGTGATTGACAGGAGATGTGACATCACAACTGAGGGTGAAGACAAACTCCAATTTTTCAGGCAGATTATGCTGACCGGATCAGAAAAACACCATCCACCATTTGTCCCTAAACTGACTATTTTGATACTGCAACATTACTTTAAGGCGAACATATATTATCATATTAAAAAGCACAAAAACTTGATTTTTCATGATATGTCTCCTTTAAAACACTGCTCACCATTGAGAGATTTGCATTGGTCTTGGATGTGAAAGTGTCTCCGCTTGCACAGTCGATTCCAAACAGGGCACAAATATCTCCTGCGTAAACGTCATCAACATCCTGAATTAAAAGGAGCAGAGATATACAAGAGCATATACAGAGATACAGTATTTTAGTAGAGAGCATTAAAACATTTTAGAAATGGTTTTGTTCTTAAAGAGGGAACATATTGCTGTTGTGTGTCAGGGGTTGTGGTTCTTATCTTCACCCTTGACTAGAGGCAAAAGAGGAACCCGATATTTCAACTAGTCATGTTGCGTTGCTGTTCAAACCACAGATGGAAAACTGTAACCTCTGATAACCCGCTGACGTAGGCTGTATGTCCTCACCTCCATCTGATCAGCGTGGAGACGGACAAGCCGCTGCACTCGGACTTTCTTACTGGTGCGTGTGTTGTAGATGTACTCCCCCTTCTTCAGACAGCCCTGATACACCCGCACATACGTCAGCTGGCCAAACCTCCCTGCCTGTTGACAAGACAAGAACAGTAAGAACAATCAGGTGCAGGAAAAGTTCCTCTCTACTGCCAACCTTCAGTTAGTGACAACATTTTTAACTAGAGGTTGTTCAATTATCCAGGATCACAGGGTTTTCTGTGGAAAAAGGCAGCCACTGAATAGCAGAATTTTGCATGATTTGTCAGTCAATTATTGTTGTAAGCAGTATTATCACATATCCCAAAAGCTGACAGGAAGGAGATGTTAAGTGGTCAATAAACATAATACGGTTTATGTAAACTGGTTGAGCGAATTTTAAGCTGTTGTTTTGACATAACAGGCATGCAGATGAAAAAAATTTATGGACCAGTAAATAACATGGAGAAAACGTGTTCTTGTATAAGAAAATAGAATCCTAAACAAAAGAATCATACGTAGAACTTAAAAAATCCTAGGCAAAACTCAAGTGATTTGATCCTAATTTACGTGTGTATTAGAAAGATCTAGTACCACAAAGCATTGGACCTCAGAAGCCTGAAGGACAAAGTGACATGAGACAGCATTTTAAAGTTATCTTCCAGAATGTACATTAAAATCTTCAGCAAATTTGCATGAATTTTAACAATCAGGATCAATATTTGTAAATCATAATAAAATGCATAAAGGAAAGCCAATATTTCCATGAAGTGGTGCAGTGCTAATGTTGGACTTAGTGTCTCTGTGGAGTTTTTCGCCTTGAGAGTTTTGTAGTTAAGAGGGAATTCTTTACTTATGGTTAAAAATGTATTTTGTGAGGCAACAGCAGCATTGATGTTTGGCCACCAAAACACCCTTTAAAAAGAACAAACTATTCTCTTTTCACTCAGTAAGTCGAAGTGAATGTTTGTATCTATTTTTAAGAAACTCTGTTAAGCCATTCTCAAGATTGTATTCTTACACATAATGTGAAATCTACAAGCACTAGACATTACAAAGCATGATAAAATAAGACTGTTCTTACTTCAAGTTTGAAGGCCAGACCAACAAAGGGATTTCCAGAGTTTCTTGCTGGATCCATTAAAATCTTTGATGTATTGTTGGAATCTCTAGCAGGGTAGAAAACAGTTGACATTAGAGTCAAGTCTCAAAAGGCATGTGACAAAATGAGAGCACCGTTTGGACTCACTCATCATTGAGGATTGCGTAGTTTTTGACTTCAGTGGGGTTGGGCAGGTAATCCAGTACAGCATCCAGTAAAGGCTGTACGCCCTTGTTCTTCAGTGCTGTTCCCACCAACACTGGAGTGAAGAGACGCTGCACTGTGGCTCTGCGGATTGCAGCCTAAAGGAGAGAGTCAGGCAGTTTTTATTCTGAATTACCACTGATGACAGCTATGCACACTCATGGCATTCTCTGATCAGGTTCATGAGGTAGTCACTGCAAATGGATTTCAATTCACATGGGTGCCTGTTTAATTTGCTTTAGACCATCAGTTGTCTTGTGCAGAGGAAGGATGGGTATAGAGTCAATAGCCCTATTACAAATACAACTACTGTTCAAATCCATATTATGGCAAGAAACAGTTAAGTAAAGATAAAATACAGTCCATCTTTACTTTAAGAAATAAAGGTCTGTCCAAAAAATTTCAAGCACTCTGAATGTGTCGCCAAAACCATTAAGTCCTATGATGAAAATGACTCTCCTAAAGACTGTCTTCTCTTCTGGCTTTCAGAGAGAGCGGATGCTTTTCTATTCGCTCTCCCTCCCCACTGATCCTTGCTTGCTGTGTCCCATCTGTGTCTGCTTCTCTCACTGCATCTCAGACCAAACTTAAAAGAATCATGGAACTGATCAGCTGGGCCTTAAACGCAATTGACACCATCTTTTCAAATGGAAAGACGGGTCCGGGGAAACCCAAGTGCCCACCGGGCGCAGTAGCTGCGGGGTACGTAAGGGGTGCATGGGACAATTGGAAGCTCATGTGTCTCTTGTATCTATCCATTGAGGATGTTGAAGACATCTACTTATTTGGATCTATGATCACAGGATTTCTGCTGATTGGCTTGGGTGTTTTCCTGGTGTATTGACTAATAAAGAAGACGGACAGGGCTGTTCAAATGGATGGAAGCTCTCCAAGGATCGACTTTAAGTCAAGGTCGACCGATTATCGGCTCTGACATTTGGAATTTTGACGTAGATCGGTTTTTTTTTTATTCGACGGGCCGATGTCAAGAAATCAATTAAAAACGGTTTTATTTCGGCTCAGCGGCCCCTCTCGCCTTTTCACTCCTGCTACTTCTGTCTCCAGCATTGTTCCGCCTACGGCACCATCTGATTGGTTGAACAAGTGAAAGTGGCACAGACACCGAAGCGGAAACCGCCTCACACACACAGCTGTGATGTGTTTTGCTCTGTGGAGAACAAACGGAGTAAACAATAGCAGCTCTGCTAAGCTTAGTAGCCCCTCCCAAGATGGCTGTGAATTACTTGAAACAATGCTGTTCGTAATAGCGATGTGGAAACAGTCTATGATTATAAAAGCCTGTGTGTGTGATTGAGAGAGAGCGCGTCAGAAATTCAATTCAGTCTCATTTTGTTGCAGGGAAGTATGATGAGATGAAGGCTGACTAGTTTTTAGCATAACATTAGCTCGCCGGTCCTGCTCTCAGTAGACTATTTATTATCAATGGGTTGAATGTATGTAATGTGGAGAATAGTGTGTGTTTGCTTTAGGCATTTAAACAAAGTTAAGTGTTTGTATTATTCAACATTTTTACGCCAATTTTTTACACTTTTACTGCAAATGAATGTCAGCTCCAAATATTGGTTACCGGCCTCCTTAACTACTAATAATCGGTATTGGCCCTGAAAAACCCATATTGGTTGATCACTAATTTTAAGGTCTGCAAATTACAAACATACAGAATTAGACTGACATGTCTAAAATTCTTATTCTGTCTCTAAAAGTGAGACTGTGTTATCGTGTTTATGTTTTGGATCCCTGAGCAGTGACCTTGCAAATGAAAACCTCCAGGGAAGAGATGGAGTGAGAGAATGAAGTTTTAGCTTCTCCCTCCAGTACTTACACCAACACTCTGATATGGGGTCATGTTGAACTCTTCAGACTCGTGTCACCATGGCAACTAGCATGGGTTTGACATCTGGACTAATGTCTTGAGAGAGGATACTTTACTTCCCTATCAGGACTGACAAGACAATGCATCAGGCAGGCACGACTACACACTTGCACTCACCCCCAAGCCTCTCTGATACTTATTGCTGTGTTAATGAATCTTTGTGTAGCAACTTGTCTGCCAACTGTGCATATATGAGGTTTTTTTTCTATGTGATCATAATTTTGCTTCCTATGGAGCCTACTTCTGGAAACTGTGCTTTTTTTAACTCTCGTTCCTATTGTATACCAACCGCCCCCTCTCCCCCAACTGCTGAAGGGGCAGCACAAACACTCGTTGCAGCCCCGCTCCACCTCGGTGAGAGAAAATGTAATTTTGTTGTTGATGGAAACATATGACAATGACACTAAACACATTCTGATTCTGTCCTTAGTTTCTAATAAACTTAACCTGAGCAGCAGAGGTAGCTCTTAATCTTCATTTCATGGGAAAGTCTTCATGAGAGCCTATTTCATCATAGGTTTTGAGGAATTTGGTGATTGCTCTTGTGGATACACTCAAGTTCTGAGATTTTGAGAATTTTCAGACAATCTAAAAATATAAAACATGTTCTGGGCTGTCTCACAATTTTTTACTACATAACTCCATATGAGTTCATTCACAGTTTGGATGTTCTAATGTGCTAATGTACAATAATGAAAATGATAAAAATAAAGAAAAACACTGAGGGAGGTTTTTGCCCACAAGAGTTTGTATAATTTCACTGTTCAATGTCCTGCTTTCTCTGGAAGATTCTTCAGTTTTTATTTCAGAAGTACAGCATTTTTTTAACACTGAAGTGACACTGGTGACCTTTCACATATGATGTGTCAGTTACTCCTTCAGATTTAAAGAACTTCAAAGTTAATTTTAAATTTTACAGACATCACACGGTACCTCTGTTTCTCAGACAAACAAACCTTTAAATCATCATTGGTCGGCATCTTTTCCTCAAGAAACATCTCTCCCAGGATTTCATCAGCGTTCGCCACACACTCCACCAGCTCCTGCCTCCGCTCTGCAGCCTCGGCACGGAAATCAGCCGGGATTTCGTCGAGATGGATGACCTGACTGTATAGAGAGAGGAGAAATGTTTCAATAAGCTTCATGTTGTCTGCGATTAGGACTATTTGGATTCAGAGGAAGACTACTTTCAGAGTTATGATAAATGTGGTTCTTTAAATTTGTAATCAGCTGGTTTTATTTAGTCTTTAACTCAGCCTTTCCCGAGCATGCACTCAGGACTCAAAATACAAGGTGATGCAGATAACGGAACCTTTAATATTGGGTCAGCCATTTGTTCTGTTTTTTTCTATTATTTCTGCCAGTTTGTTCATTTGTTGTTCATATTTATATTATTTAATTATTTTGTTCACATTGTTTATTAGTTTGCTCATTTCTTATCATTTTATTGATTATTTTTCATTTTTGCTATGTTTTTGTTGTTTTGTTCATTTTTCTTCTCTTTAATTTTTTAATTGGTTAGTTAATTTTTTTCATGTACCTTGAGAATTTTTTTGGATTTGCTCGTTTTTATGATTGTTTTTAAAATTAGGTAAATTGTTTTGTTCACATTCTTAATTGTTTTGATCCTTTTGTGGATTTAATGCTCATTTAAAATTGAGTGTGTTGAAACTCAGCAGCTTTGTTCTTATGCATCTCATTACCCTTTATTTTTGAAGAGTAAAATATTTAAAACTGCTATGACACATGGACTAATTTTCAGTACAGACAGTTTTGTAATGATTTTTTTCTACATTTGGTTCCAAGGACAAGGCAAATTTTCATTGGAACCCAAAGGAAAATTGAAAGCGTTTGGGGACCATTAAGCCACACAGCTGTTACAGGAAAACACTTTACCCAAAAGGTCCTTCAAAATATATGCTGCGCTCCTCGACAAGGTCAATGATGCCTCGAATGTTCCCCTCCAGGCCAATGGGGATGTTCACAAAGGCCGCATTGTGGTTAAGTTTGGTTCTAAAGAAAACACAGTAGTGGAGAAGTAAAAACTTATTCATAATACAGAGACACATTCAGGACGAAAAGCCAAAACTGATGACAAAATTATTCTGAATCTCTGAATTCTAAAATCACCCTGTTTTAATCTGTTGTAATCAGCCTTTACCAGCTTCATCTAATGAAATATCACCTGAAAGGATCCGTTATTAAACTGTACCTCATCTGCTGTAGAGCTCGGGTGGGGTTGGCACCCATGCGGTCTAGTTTGTTGATGAAGGTGAGGAAGGGCACATTGTAGCGCTTCATCTGTCTGTTCACTGTCATGGTCTGACACTGGACTCCGCCCACAGCACACAGAACCAGTACTGCTCCATCCAGGACACGTAGTGCTCGTTCTACTTCAATGGTGAAGTCAACATGACCTTGGTGACACAAACACAGAGACAGCGAATTTAAGTAAACAGAAAAAAAAACAGCGAAATAGCAGTTATAAAATGTTAGTATGCATCATCCTTGACACGTGCGGCTCAGGTACAACTTAAAACCAACCAGTAGTCACAGAACTAAAATGTAGAATACAATAGAATAGCTTTTATTGTCATTGTTAAATGTTTCCATCAACAATGAGATTACTTGCTCCCACCGAGATTGACGATGTGTCCTCACACAATTAAATGTAGAGATGTTAACATTGTAAGGATTCAATTAGTTTTCTGGTCAGCATGTGAGCCATTCCTCTGACAATGACCCAGTAGAATTAGAACAGTCCTTTTTTCAGAACAAAATCAGTTGGGGAGTTTTTATCTAATTGATGATACTCTTCAACGCATGTGAAACAATGACTTCAGTGCATCTACATGTATCACAAACCTCAATTTCACCCTTGTAAGATCATTTTAACAAAATTTAAATCGGTGAGTCAATAGACAAATCATTTTCTTCTTATTCAAGTGTTTTAAGTAAAACGAAAATTAAATTGTTTATACAGAGTGGCTATCTGTTTTGATGTAGGGTTTATGTAGGAATGGGATTATTAGGAAGCTTTCACTCTATAATGGTCTTTTTTGCCTAGTAGATGATGTACTGGGACCAAAATTATTTTTAATGTACATTAACGATTTATGCAAGGTGTCTAAATTGTTCAAAGCTGTTTTATT
>JAQQAE010002850.1:0-21411 GCA_029823295.1 Pseudamia nigra | reverse complement strand
GCCTTATAATCCGGTTCGCCTTATAGTGCGGAAAATACGGTACTTCAAATACCTTTTCTCATGATTGGATGCATCTGTCTATGAAGTTCAAGGCTTAACAAGCTCACCAAACCAATTTCGTGTTCCAACAAATCAGTGCTAAGTAGTTACAGTCTTTCAAATCAACAAAATGACAAGGGTGCCCAAATTTATATACCTGTCTAATTTTGTTTTGATGCATATTGCATGTTTTCTGTTCATCCAATAAACCTCATTTCATTGCTGCAATATTACTGACCATCAATTATTTGATAGATCAAAATGAATTGCTGCTCCAAACACCTGCTGATTCATAAATGAAAATAATGAAATTGTCAGGGGTGCCTAAACTTTTTCATACCACTGTATCTATGAAAATAGCTTGTAATGAAACTTGCAATGCTGGAAAGTGTTTTTGATTTGGGTTGCTTGGCTATTGATTGGGTTGGTTTGATTCGTATTGGTTTTAATAGGTTATTATGTTGACCTTTCAAATGATCTATTATTGGCTATTGCACATTCACCGCACTGCAAAACCACTGTTTGGGGCATTTTAAAATTCAATGTAAATTAAATGCTTTTGATTGATTAAGCCTATTTTAATGCAATAGGCTAGAATGTTAGTGGGAATAAACTGAGAAGACCTTAAACATGCATTAAACCCAAAACTGTGCAATAATGTTATAGCCCTTTTCCTCTTTGAGAATGAAACAGCCACACTGAAAGGTGTTTTTGTGTGATGACACGTGCAGTGCCTTGGCATCATCCACTGTTTGGTTATTTAATACTTTAATGCGCACACAATGAAATAGATATTAAAATGGAGAAAAATATTTAATGGTTGAATAACCTTTTTAGTTTTTAGTTTTCAAATCATCCAATGAGGGAGCAGATACGTGTTAGCAAGGCTGTTGACTTGCCTGTCTGTGAAGATTCTCAGTCATCCAGGTCATAGTATCCAAGGCGTGTGATTTTTTTCTTCCATCGACTAGACTGGAAATTTGGTTGAAAACGTTTCGCCACCCATCCGGGAAGCTTCTTCAGTTCTATGAGCTCATGCAGGCATCCAGAATTTATACTCTGTGGCACAGTCGATGGAAGAAAAAAAATCACATGCCTTGTTGACTTGCCTCTTTAGGGAAACTTTAGGCAAGAACTAAGTGGAGGAATCAGTCCAGATTGACTGTTACACTGTATTCCCTCATATGGTGGCCGTGTCAGTGTTGTATTTAACGCAACATCATTATTTAGATGAATATGCTTCCAATCAATTACAAACTTTAGAAGTAAGACAATATATCTAAGTCCAGTTCACTGTGCTAAATAAAACTGAACTGTGAGTCGAAGTTGTATCTGTTCAATGTAAAGCCCATTCACTTCAGTGGCTATGGCAGAAATAATGGGAACAACTGGATAATATATTCAACACAGAATAAATGGTTTGTAGACATTATCTGAAGTTAAAATAGAGCGAAAATCATTCATGAAAGGAAATTTGACATGAGTCAGCAGAACAGAAGGTCAGCTTTAAACTAGACCCATGTTTTCACAGGTACCAGATACATAGTTTACTGTTACATTCATATGGTGTTTTCAAATGTCAATAACTTCTTAAAACATTTATGCACAGTTTATCCACTGGGCATAAATATTATATGCACTATACAATGAGAAGAAAGGACAATCAGCAAAACATGGGGTTTACTAAGGATCAATGTGGTCATGAAAAAACATCAACCTTGCAGTCATAATGTCTGTTCAAGTGTTAAATATTTTTTTTGCCTCCATAACTGTAACTGATTTCAATTCTATTTTGTAATTGAATTATATTATTAAATGGAGCAGGTTTATTCCCCAGTTTTATTTGAAGATATCTACGAGGCAGCGTTCGTTGGGGTAGAGAGGGAACTCCTCAGCACCACGTATTTTATTCAATTTCCTCTGTGTCATGGTGTATTCATTCAAATATGCACAAATCAGCAAAATTCCTTTGTGCTCAAAGCAAAGAGGATGCATTTTAACATCTCACTAAAAATGCTAAGGATCAGCGAGGGTTAACTGCAAAAGCGCACAACTACAGCTTCTTTTCTCCTGCTGTAAAATGTCCTTAAATGTGAAACATAAACTGCTGACCTGTGTTTTCACTTGGACATGAGCCATGACGAAACGATGCCAGCAGTGCGTGCAGAGACATAGCAGACAAAATACCTGGGCAGGTGCTTGCACTGAACATGTCCAGTGACACATCCAATCAGGTTGAGGAGTTTCCCTGTATCTCATGTGCACAATAGAGTTTGTTTGTTGATGCATACTTAGAGTATTTCTTCTGTCAGGGCCGTTATTACCTCAGCAAAGTAAACACTGACAAATTTTTACATTGTGCGACTTACATTTTCAGATCAGTGCACAACCTGTTGGTCTGTGGGTCTATTCTGGGCACCTTATGACGCTTTTCCATGACACAGTTGTAGACTCGCCTCTGCTGCAGAGTCTATTTCAGTTGTTTTCCATTACAATTCTCTCTCTCTCACTCACTCACTCACTCACTCACTCACTCACTCACTCACTCACTCACACAGACACACACAGGGCTTTGCATTAATATGCCTGTGCCCAGTGGCGTGCTGCGACCATTTTTCAGCCCGGGAGTTTCATGTCCAACCGGCCCACAGGCTGGGGATTATACTTATGCGTTAGCCATTTTTCAAGTTCGAAATATGCACGCACTGTGCACGTAATGTGTGCACACCTCTTTCACATACTGGGATTGTCATCAGTAAAAAAACATGTCAATTAAATCCACTGTTTATGTGCAACAAGTAACCCTCATAGCTCAAAGTCAAAAGTTAGTTAGAACAGGAAAATGTTTCATTAACTCTGTAGGCATATTTTTAATTTGCCTTTGCTACTCAGATGCTACAAAAAGCAGGCAATTTAGGAATCAGTTTTTTAAATTCAGTTTATAAGGACAGTGCGCGCTTACAGTACATAAGTTATTCATTAGAATAAAAATACGAGCACCAGATTTAGCTGGAAAGCTAATTTCCATCTGTAGTACGTACTAGCTACTATGGCATCAAAATCATCTACTAGTTCAGTACATTTTAATAATAATAATGTATTTTTGTTTAATGAACAATTCATTATGTGTCAAGTCGAGTAGGCACTAGTGGAAGTTTGTCTGTTCAGGTATCTTTATTTGGGCTTATAAATATTCAGAAAAGTATCACAATACTTTGCATGACCACAGTTTTGGTCTGCTTGCCTAAATTTTCGCCTGCGCGCCCAACTTTTTCAAGTTGGGAGTACATGCACTACTAGGTCCAAAAGTTAGTCTGAAGGGTTGTAATATACTTTTAGAGTTGGTTTCTCTTAGTGTTTATGTTGTAAAAGGAAACTGAAATCACCTAATGATGCAGTAAAGTTGCAAATGACATATTTTAGGACGTAATTTGACTTAAATTTGTCTCGGGTCCCACTACTTTCACAGACGTCAGGAGCCATCATGGTCACTCTTGCAGGGACGCTCATCTCTTGCTTATATGTTGTGCCAAGATTCACACATATACACATTTCTTTCCACCCTGAGGTGACGTCGGCGAGCGTCACCGTGGCAACAAGTCTGTAGGCGGGGATGGCCTCGAAGTGAGTGCGAAAGATAGAAGTTGAGAGATGGAGGAAGAGAAAGTAGGCAGATGTGAAAGCCTAGTGTGTGTGGGCGTCTCTCAGTAAAAGCTCTCCCTGTAAGGTGTGTGTGTTGCCTCTGTGGGCGAGTTGTGTGACGCTTTCGTGTGTGTGTAATTGTGTGTGCAAATGTAGGCTGCGGCTGTGACGTATTTGTATTCAACCAAAGCTGAGGTTTATGGGACAGCCTACAGATATAACACCATCATGAGAACATTACAGATGATCTTTGTATGTATATGATAGATGGATAAGATCACTTATGCAGCTTAATTAATTCATTATGCAGCTTTATTGTTGATCTAATACCTTGTACAGGGTTCAGCAAATATTGTCACTGCAGCAACAAGGTATGAAGTAAAAATACCACACTGTGATAGTGCAAGTTCTGCTTTCAGAAGCGTATTAGCAGATTCAAAGAAAAGGGTGGAGGAGTCTGTATGTTTTTCCTTGCACACTTTATTATACATGTTTTTATCCATGCAGGATTTTCTCTAGGCCCTCTTGCACATTTGTTGCACCCCTTAAACTAAACACCTGCCATCTGCTGAGATAGACTAAATCAGAATACGAAATCAACCTTTCGCTTCAAGTCTATAGAAGAGTAAATGCAAATGTTTATTGGTAGTGCATATTATTTAATTTTAAAAAATGAGCAGGAATAGGGATCAAGTTACAGAGAAGCAGAGAGATTCAGTGATGAAAATGATGTTAAATATTTCAAATGTACCAAATTTAGCAATGGAAATATGCCTGTAGTTTGGATTTTTTTTTAGCAGATAAGCAATAAATTGATTAGGTTGCAAGTGAGTGATTTTTTTTTTTTTTTTTTTTTTTTTTTTTTAAATAAAACAATTTTGAAAAAAATCTCCAAAATATCAAGAACTCTTTTTACAACATCCATATTAACAACAAGAGAGCATATTTCCATTTCTTAAACCGCCATTCAAATACGATCAGTCTGCAGCCTCTGACTGCGTCATGTTGGGCTCATATTAGTGCTTTTTACTGCTGTAGATGCTTCTGTTTGAGGTTTTATCTAATTTATGTACAGTTGGATACCAATTCCTTGCTGACTGCATAATTTTATTTCACATAAAGTAGTAATGAATGTAATGAAATTTAAAAATATCTTTCAGCATAAATGTAGCAGCATCGTGGAATTGTTCTTGTTTTAACTTCAAATCTATGCTGTAAAGAGAGAAAGGGCAAATCACAAGGGCTGAGAGAGTAAAAATAGGCTTTGTTAGTTCCTCTTTTTGTTGCCAGTCCAAATCCGTTTGCAGAATGCACTGATAAAACGGGCCTTCTTGAACATTTGAAAAACTTTCAGCACAAAGCATGTTGAATGATTGTGTCGTTTTGATTATTTCACATATGACACTGAGTTATCTGACACTGTTTTACTGGGAAACAACAACCTGCACATCGTCTAAATGCACTTACCTGATGTCATAGTGTTTCATATGTATATGTTTTCAATAATGTGGAGAACATGAAGTTGTGGTCTGTCGGAATAGCTGGTTTACCGTTTCAGTACAATAAGGTCTAATAATTTCTTTATTGTTGTTTTCAGTGTCTGCAAGCAGAAGAAACAAAATTTTGTTTACCACCAGCTCACAGTAGAGCAGCATATACATAAATCACATTCCCTAAAGCAATGTTTGCCGACACCTGTTTTGTTTTTTCCTCTCAGTGCCTCGGGAGCAGCTGCTGCAGACAGAGGAGTACGACCTGAACGTGGTCCGTCTGTGCATCCAGGTTTTCCTGCAGGATGAGAACGGCCACTACACCCGAGCGCTGAACCCCATCGTCACCAACCCCATTTACGACAACAGTGAGTGGCTGAGCTCTGTGTTCATACTGACATCATCACATCACAACTGATCAGGACATGTTGTACACACTGTTTAATTACACTCGCAGTCAGTTTTGGAACAACCTGTCTGGTAGGCTTATTTACATAGTCAGTGGCTTTATATGAATTAACTCTTAACATTCACTTCGGTTCATTATTTTGTGATTTTGAACTTTTATTTTTTTGCATATATTTATACATTTATTTGCTCCTATTATTCTTGATATGCATTGTTTGATGACAGTGATATGTAGCACTTGGGAAGTTGCATTAGTTTACATTTGCACAGTGTGTACATCCCACTGTTTTTGCAAGACCTGCATGCGTGTGTCCAGCAAACAGCAATCACTCAACCCTGCTTCAAGTGTTGCACTCAGTAAAGCAGTTCAGTGTTCCTCACACACATACAGAAAGGGGAAGCTCTAACCCTCAAACAACACTGTTACCATGGAGCACTTCCTCTTTTCGTAGGCATGTGACATGTGACTCAACCTGGTGCAGCTTCAACTGTAAGCTACGATGAAGCAAAAAACAGCTCTCAATCAATTTCCATTTTGTAACAAATATCACATTTGCCATGAAGAAGATATGTACTGTACTTTAAAAAAAGTAGAAAGTAGGATTTCTATTTTAAAAAGTCCATGCTCCAGTATTTTCAATTTTCAGCATAAGGGTTCCATATAATTATATGCATTATTTTTTTATCTGTGCAGGTTATATGTGTCTACTACAGACTTATAAAAGGATATTGATGTAAGAAAATGTAATTAGATTGTTTCTGAGTGATCTAAAGGCCTCTATGTAACTCTACCACACATACTCTGATGTTACTGCCCACATTTCATCAGAAAATGCTTTTACTAGTTAAACCTCAGGCCATTTTCAAGATGACCCCGGATCATATTCTGACTTAAGTCTACTGTATGCACACAATAATGTCTTTTTTAGGAATGATTTTCTGAAGAAAAGTGAGGAATATTTTCAGTTTCTCAGGGGGACAGAGCTAATTTAGTCTTGAATGTAATTGGTTGTAGCTTGTGATGTTTTAAAATTCAGATTTAAGATTTTAAAACTTGGGATGAATGCATTTTAGCTAGACTAGGATTAGTAATGTCTTGCAATGTCACAAAACCCAGTCATTCAAAATAGCATGTCTTCTAGTTGTCCGTGTTGCTGCAAGGATTTCTCAGGACTAACAGTCTTGAGCAAGTTCATATTTTCACAGTTATTGTTTTGCAATGTAGAGTTTATATCCAATGACGATGGATTTTGACAGAATGGGGCCTAATAATACATCTATGTTAATTTTATTAAATTTACTGAAACTTAAATGTCTTCTAAACGAAAATGACATCGAAGCTACAGAAGCAAAAATCAGGGGGAATAAACACTATGGTGCATGCCTTCCATATGCAGCTGTCTTTTCTCAGTCCAATCAGATCACTAAACATGAGAATGACATCATGACGCCCTTGCCCTGGAAAAGTAAAGACACTTCAAAAAACTGTGTCAAGCTGTAGCGTTGAGCATGTGACTGACTCTGATCATGGATTGATAATTGCAGTCATCAGTCGTGTATTTCACCTGTTTATCTGTCTTAAAACACCAGTCATTCACCAATGTCTGTGTCAGGAAGTAGATATTCTACTGTTTGAATTGTGCCCGATCCTCAGTCTGTGGTGTTTGGACTTCTCAGACCACTTTCAGCTAACTTTCAGGCCATATGCCAAAAGGTTATCATATAATTTTCGCTTTGTGATGCCAAAAAGCTATCATGCACTGCAGAATGAATGCTGGTGCTTTACTGTAAGTAGTAGTATTTTTAATAATTCAACAAGTTAAAGGGTTTCCTGTACAATTTATATATTTCTATGAAAATCACTTTCATATCCTATCCAAGCAAACGTGTTATTATAGTATTGTTGTATCTGTTATTGTTGTTACAAGCAGCTGAATGAATATTTAATTTAACAGTAACTGAATTGAGGCCTTCCAAAAATTCAGGAAATCAGTTGCATACAAAGATTTTAAAACATCTTAAATCTAACTTGTTGAAGCCTGCACAAACCCTGAGAAAGTGATTCATCAGAATTGTTGCAGTCCGTGTTCTTAGTGCGTGTTTCTGCATCCGTAGGGGCTCCAAACACAGCAGAGCTTAGGATCTGTCGTGTCAACAGAAACAGCGGCAGCGTAAAAGGAGGAGATGAGATCTTCTTACTCTGTGACAAAGTCCAGAAAGGTAAATGAATACATAATGTGTTTATCAGTGATTTGATTGTTTCACGCTAATAGAGTGCGCTACATTAACACTGCCCTCTATTTTCTGTACATCTACATCCATTTTCTATCTACACTCATCAGTGATAGCCTCATCATTTCATGTTCATTCAGTTTTCCATTCTTGTCACGCCATCATCCCTTTTTTCTCCAGATGATATAGAAGTACGATTTTTCTCCTCCGACGGCTGGGAGGCCAAAGGCTCCTTCTCACAGGCCGACGTTCATCGCCAGGTAGCCATCGTCTTCAAGACTCCACAGTACTACAACACCTCCATCCAAGAGTCAGTCACTGTGCACATGCAGCTGCGGCGTCCATCTGATCAGGAAGTTAGTGAACCGATGGATTTCAGATATCTGCCAGATGACAAAGGTAAAAATCTGATCGCAAGTCTGGTAATATTAAACTATCATCTCCTTTTTACATCTAGACTGTGAATAGGGGTATCTTTACAATCTGTAGTGAGCATGTTTGTGTGCCCTTTAGATCCATATGGCTATAATGAGAAAAAGCGCAGACGAGAGCACCTGATGAAGATTTCAGCACTATCAGGTAACACATATATACATTCCAGTAAAATTCATTTGATACGACTGCACATCTGCATGTAAAAGCATGTCATTGGTATGTTAATATGAAGTGAAAGTAGAACATAATGTAAAGATGGTTTCTGTTCTTTTCATCTTAAGCTGGTCCTTTTGGCAGTCTGGCTATGAACAGGCCAAAGGCAGTGCCAAACACCTCCATGAGCCACATGCGGAAAGGTGAGTAAGTCCAACAGCTTTTAGTGAGACAGTGACTACATTCACAGTAACATTCCACTTTTTCTGAAGCATCATCTGACTAAGATGTGGATAAAACATTATTGAATTTTAGGAGCATTCTTTGGTCATGTATGCAGCACTTCTGGAATTTGCATCTGAAAGGTTCTTTTTTTTTATCACAATTTGTAACACACTTGTTTTAAGTCAGCTCTATGTGCTGTAAGCAAACCAATGAATCAAGCTGAAGTAAAGATTCCAGATGTCCAACGTAGAAACCCTCATATCTGTCAGAAGGAGTTGCCCGCCTACATTTAAACACTACTAAAAACTTTGTTATCAACCTTTTTGGTTAAGAGCAAATATCACAATGTCAGAATGAACAATGAAGGTTTGAGAGAGGCCTCTATTTCATGGATGAATCATCAGCATTAGTGGAAAATCCTGTTTTGCACAAAAACTCATAAAGTTAATCAGAGTGCTTTGTTAAGAATGTGTTTAGACAGGACTACACAGTATATCCCCTTACACAAAAAGGAGACCAGTGTCTGGCTTTTGTCTCTAGTGTGAAATGGTACAACTGACAGCTTTGATTCTCAGATTAAATACGTCTGCCATACACAAAGATACTTAAATGCTCCAGCTCTAATCATCGCTGATGGAAACCTGCTTTACCTGTTGTTAAGCTCTTTCTTGGCTTGACGCTGTGACATACTGACATATGTAGGTGATAAGCCACTAATTCCAGTGAATTCAAAAATAATTCAGATATTGATAAGTTTCAAAGAACTTAAATTAAAACTATAACTATAACTTTTTTTTTAATAAACTAAAAGGTCTTTAGTATTTCGGTGGATAAAAACATCCATTGCTTTTATTGTGTTAGCATTAACTTCCTGTTGTGATGTGACTTTTTTCCATTTGACTAGTTTTACAAAATATCACAGACACATGCAGGGTGTTACAACAGCAGCATTGTATTATGGGATCTACAAAATTAAAGGAGTAGATGTGAAAATTGTGTGCTTAAGTGGTAGGTCAGTATATGACCGGCACCCAGAGTTTAGTCATATTATCTTTTACCGTTATTTCAGACCATATTTATTTGTTTGTGTTGACACTTCCCCCAGCTATTGCAAGAGACCCTGCTTTTATTTCAGCAAATATGGTAAAAATCAGTAGGATTCAGATCAGACTATGATCACATCACACTAAAAGTTACTAGTATGTTTTCCAGATCTCAGCACCATGTACTTGAGGCAACCACCGATGCAGCAGCAACCCTCTGTGTTCAACCAAACCTACCAACCAGGGCTTCAGAACGTGTCATGGCCGTCTCCGAACCCAAATCTGTCAATGGATACAGTCACAATCAACCAGTCTGGTGCCATGAGCAATATGCCCCGTTCGGTGAGGCAGCAGTCGAGCCGTGGATCTGACGTCTCCCACAGAGTGGACCAGAACAGCTGTGAGGCAAACATCCTGCCTCAGCTGTCCATGAGGGACCTTCAGTGTTTGGAAGCAGCCCCTCAGGCCCCTGTGATGAGTCAGCTGGAGTCCCAGCCACTTTATCACATGCAACACCAAAGGGAAGAGATGGTCTCCGAGACTCGGGTCCAGAACCAACTTGCAAACCAAAACCAGGGTCTCCAAACTATGTGGGCCAGTTTCAACACCCTCAATCCAGCCACCTTTAATGGGTCTGTGCCTGGAAGTGGAGGGGGGTCACAGGGTCTGGCTCCTTCTTCTTTTCCATTGCTGGAAGGAATGGAGGGGGATGATTTTCTGAAGGGTCTGGTAGGAGGAGGGTCTCAGACTGTGTTTCAGATGAAGCAGGAGCCTCAGATGTCAGAGACTCAAGCCTCCCTCATGCATTCACCAAGAGAAAGTCAAGGAAATACGTACACGAACCTGGTTCCTCGTCCGATGAGCAATGGCACTAACATGGATCCGATGAGACAAGAAGGCAGCAGCCAGCCTCTGAAACATTTGCAAAATCCATACTCAAACAACGGCATGGTTTCTGATGGCCACTTCGCCAATTTGGCTGAGTGGTATAAAGCCAGTCGACAGAGTGACTACAAAGAGTGACAGAAGCAGCTACAAATGCAAATACAATGGTCTTGATTAACCCCACAAAACCACTTTTATTTGGAGACTGTGAGTATTTGTGTTTATTACACCCACGCGTGCACAGTCACAAATGTATTGATCCTCTACTGTGGAGCTGGACGATGAGGCAAAAAATATTATCATGATCACAATGTTCACATCACTCAATATTAGTGACTATCTCAGCAAAAGTCAACTCATCATTTCTTTTTAGTTCAAAGGCTGATGTTTGGTTCTGAGTTTTAAATTACTTGTTAAGACATAATGAGACAAAAATGACATAGAAGACACAACAAGGTAAACTAGATGAAAATGACCCAGGAGGGAAAACGGCTTAACAGCTACATGATATAGCAAGTCTTCATTTTGTTTAAATTGATTTAATGTTGCAGTCAAAATGAATACAGTCTGAAAACAAAAACAAACAAATATGATAGTTATTAGTGGTTTCAAGTAGTCTTTGCAGATGGAACATGACCAGTCCTTGCCAAACAGCGTAACATTTTAGAACTCTAGATGTAGAAGAAACAGTGACGGTGACAGAAAACTATCAAAATATGTACAAGTAAAATCAAGCTTTACAGCTGCACTTAACTATACTGAATTACATAACGCGATGGTTTTGATACAAATTAATTTCAGGAAACACACCGGACCTTGTCATCATGTTGAGCTACAGCAGAGAAAAGGATATACCTGTACACACAGCGTAGCCTTTAGCAGCTGAAGTTTTATATTTAACTTGGAGACGAAAAACAGAGCAAAAAGTAAAATGAATATTCAACATATGGCACTTTTCCATAGAGTATCAGCCTTTAATACCTGGTGCTATGTTCATTTTCCTCTACAGATATAGTGCTCATCACCTGTAGCTTGTCAAAGTAACAGCATGTGAGACAGCCATGTTGTAATTTTCAACATGATAAAACTTATCTTTCTTTGACTATACCATGCGAGTTTGGTACATAATCAGTAGGATAGTATATTTAAATAACATAATATATTTTAGTCAGTATAGGTTACACTAGTTTAACTAGGCTATTTAAGAAATTGTGTGTTTGCTCAGACCTGTTTAATGATGCAGTGATTGGGATTACCTCTGTTCACTCGGAGACATGATGGAAGTGATGCTATAAACTTTTGTCCAATGGAATAAACCCAGAAAATCGAGTAGAGTTGAGTTCATCCTGTACTGTGCACTGGAAAAGTGCCATTAAATTCACTGCATGGCCAAAAGCATTCTGTTTCATGAATTCAGTCTGGCTTTGACATCATTGTTGTATGCCACGTTACAAGTGACATAAAAGACACTTAAATCTGATTTAATCAGCCAGTGTCCATACAGCTCAATGCTGATTCAAATCACAATTTGGGTCTGATTTGCAAAAATCACATTTCATCTTTGTTTTATTTTTTTTCTGTCCAGCCTTTTTAAAAGTCAGCCGTACTGGACTATCAAAAAAAGTTTGGGTGTTGCAGTCTGAATAATGACTGAATGTCCGAAACATCTGCTTAAAGCAGGTTTAACCTGTGACTGCTGTCACGTTAAAAGAGGAGCATCATCATTTAAAACATCCTTTGAATTTGCTGATTGTTTTTGCTCCTGTTGATGTTTGTTGATTCGATTTCTTGCTTCTACATGGTTACAACCCAATGTGGATTAACCCAAGCCAAAGTCAGATTTATGATGAAGTGAATGTACTACTGTTTCTGTTATGTTAATTTCTCAGGTGAAGTTTGATTCACTGTGGACCTACTGTATAGTGAGAAATGGTTTGGGGGATGTTTTTGTCTTGTAACAAAAGCGGGGAGTTGGGGGTTAAATGAATATTTGGTTTTTGGAAAGTACTGCTTGTCATGATTTTGCTTTGTTAAAGCTTTTATACATATTCCACGTGTCAGTTAAACGTTGTTTTTTGATTTGTTAATTTTTTTTAAGTATCAGAGTATTTTCTATGTTTAGTGCACTCTATAAGCCATAGTTGAGCCATAGTTGACCGCGGCAACGATGCTGAAGCGCTCAAGAACTGGCAAGGTACTGAAATTTCCATTGAGGAAGTGGGAGGAAACACATCAGTGGTGTCTTTCCTTTGTAATGACTATGTCATACCAGTGATCACATGAGTCCTCAGAGCATTTAACAGATGGTTTAATTGGTAAACATGTCTCCGTTGTGTTTTATGTAGAGTCCAGTTTTTCCGAAGCTCTCGAGGAACTGTACAGAGAGCATCTTGCTCAGTGAGACACGTGGCTAATGATGGTGCAGGTTATGAATCCATTTACCTGCACAGCTTCTCTGTCACACGTAGCCTTTATCAGTCAAACATTTTTATTACTTTGTATGGCTTCCTGAAACTTTTGTGGTCTTAAATATTTTGATGACTACTTTGTAAGATTTGCTATTTTTTGATTTTTCTATATCTGAATAAATGCCTTTTTCTCACATTTTTGTCCCTGATTTTTATTTCCACAGTGGACTTCATAAGGTGCATATACTGTATGTGTGTTTCATAATACAATACATGTTAAGTGTATTACATTATGTTTCAGAATACTTTACTGCATTTATGGTCAATTAAAATGGTGCACATGTTCCAAAAGAAACATATGCCACAATTCACATTATTTAAGTATGAAGGAATAATAATTATATAAAATCTGTCCAGTGGCTGAAGAAGAAAAAAGAGTAATGTCACAGTCTAAAAATACAAGTAAAAGTACAAAAGTATTAGCATCAAAATTACCAGAGGTCAAGTCTCTGGTTTAATATATAGGCTATTACTGGGCTATAATTATAGATGCAGTAATTTATTCATCTTTGTTGTTACACCTGGTAAAGTCATTTAATCTCATCAATCCTAACGCTGTATATGAGGTCATTTATATTAACATAAACCTGCAGGTATGCTTATTTGTAACAGGTTTAGTAAAAAGTACAGTTGATGGTTTTAAAGTAGGTGAAAATAAATTAACCTGTGACTCTATGATTCTAAAAACTCTGGTCATCAGCTGTGAAAAACTCAGCAATCATATGGTGCTGACAGTTTGTCACTGAAGCATGTGTTTCTGACTATTCACTCAAACACTTGACAACAATGTGATGAATATGGGCCACATGACTTTTCACTTTTAGTTTGAGATTCACAAACTGGTTCCATGGTCAATAAACTCTTTTACTTTCAAATGTATAAGGTCTTTCCTGTCAATGCAAGTAACTTACAATCTAGCATTCCTGAACAACTGCTGACTTCAAGAAGGCATTTTACATTTCCAAGTATCAGTGATTTAACCTAACGACCTTTAAATGAAGTAACTTGACATATCGAACAGCAAAACAGTGTCAGATTCTCTTAAACATTTATAAACTATCATAGTGACAAGGAAAATATGGAAGCTAAGAATAGTCACGTTCACAACTGTTTTAGAAAGATGTCCAGTGTAAACATATTGGAACCTGGGCTCTTTTTTTTTACCCAAATTGTGGTTGCCCCAGCAGTTGCCTGCAGTATTACATATTTATGTCCCATCAGCTCCTCAGTCATAGTCCTTACCTTCTGGGTGTAAAACTTCACTTTTTCAGCCTTGTTTAAAACAGTGTATGTTGGTTGAAATGTAAATAACTTCTGACCACACCCTTTTCCTGTTGTTGCCATGGATACCATGATATAAGAGGCTATGCCCGTAGACCTATAAGAAACTCAGAACAGACATCTCATTGGTCAACACCTGAGGATGTACATCTGCTGCAGTCAGAATTCGGGGGGGGGATTTTGCACTCTCACAGGCTTTGCTACAGTTGTGTAGCAATCAATTCAACAGTTTCAACAGAAATGCACAAAAATACAGGGAACACTTAAAGTTAGTAACACAATAAGTTGACATGAAATTTGGCCCAAGGAGGGACAGAGAGAGAGAGAAGCTCAGTGCATCACAGTCCCTCAGCAGCCGAGGATTACGCAGCAGAATTATAAAGGGAGGGTTCAGTGCAACCTCACCCAGCCAGGTACGGACACCACTATGTTCCTACAGCTCTATGTTCCTACAGCTCTATGTTCCTACAGCTCTATGTTCCGACAATACATAGGGAAGCAGAGGGTTGACTGTCCTATATTCCAACACCCGACACCAGGAGTACTGTTGCAGTGGTCTCTGTGAGACTGTTCACATCATCTACAGGTGGAACAGTAAATTATCTGTGACTATTATTACAATCCCAAATACCAACAGACCGTAAGCAGCAACAAAAGTAATAGTGATAACATCAATCCAATAATATAAGTACAGAGGGTGGTTACATCCCGGACTCAGGCTGGGATCCGATAGCATCACATCTACTGTACGAGTACTGACAGTTCTTCATGTGTACAAGTATTGACAGCATGGTAACGTTAGAGGCTGGCGTACACTGTGCAATTTTATAAACATGTGAATGTGAATGTATACAACACTGAGAGCTGCACACATACACAATTTCAGTGTACACTGTTTGCCATAGTACACTGTAGGAGTGATCGGATATGTCTTTTTCAAACAGTACTGGGAAGAAATACTGTTCTTTCCACCTCATTTCTACTTTGTTTTTCCTGTCTCTTTTCTCTCTCTCTCTCTTGCTCTCTCCGCCACGCACACACACCCACACACACAGGCAGGAGCACACACACAGACACGAGGAATATTATGACATTTATATGCCTATGCCTCTGGGTTTGCACTGTAATGTTTAAACTTGTAACCAAAGCTAAGATATTGGCTCCAGCTTGTAATATTTCTGTGATGTCTTTTGCTTTTTTCTTGATTTTACTTGTTGTTTCCTGCCGCTGCACTGTGGCTGTACAGGTGCAATGAGGAGAGAAGCAAATAAAACTCATGGTGATTGGCTGGAAATCAAGCATGCCTCAGATCAGCGCAATTTGTGGCTGTAGCCTCTCATACAACATAGAGTGGGGGGTTCAAGGCATGATCTCTGGCCACAATTGCTTATAAATGCTGAAGGGGTGCACAGTTTCCAGTCAGGTCTGAATCAGATCTGAAATTGCACAGTGTACGCTGGCCTTCAACCATATAATGCCGTGTGTATCGTATTTGATCCACACATTTCTTAGACCTATTGCATCATTATATGGTAATTTTTTTTTTCTCAAAACCCTGTTGAATACAATCTGTTACTTGTCTTTTGCCCCCAGGTTGAAGGTGAATTATGTTTAATGCCCACTGTGTCAGATACAAAACAAATAAAAAAAAAACATAGATGCAAATTCTTTTTGTTTATTTTAATTTAATTTTGTTGAAGGGGCAAATAAAGGTTTCAAATTAAAAAAAAAAAAATCCAAATTTTCTGTGCATTATTTCTTGGGTCAGGCTTTGTAGGGTTAATAGAACATAACTGTAGTTCTAGTTTGGTAGCCAGTCTGGGGGATAAATGAGTAAAATAACAAAAACAAGACAATTGAATTGAATTGATCTTAAGGGGTAGAAAATGGATGGATGGATGAATATACAGTACTTTATTGATCCCATTAAGGGAAATTCATTATCAAGTCCAGAATAAATTGTTGCCAATTTACAGTAAGTAATAGGTATGACCCCCATTCGCTTCAATACAAGCAGTAATTCTCCAACACATGTTCTGCACCAGGTGACTAGTCCTGTGATGGGGGGTGTGGTCCCACTCCTCCTGGGGCCTGTTGTGTGGACGAGGAACCCTGTTGTTGATCTGTCTACTGGGAGTGACCCACGGATGCTCAGTGTGGTGGGAGTCTGGTGGCCACGGCAACAGATTTGCCCCTTGCGGCTGCAGATTCGCCATTGTGCTGCGTGCGGGGTGTGGCTGAGCATTGTCCTGTTGAAAGGCTGTCACATCATGGTTCATCCTTTGAAAGTCGTGGCATTTTTGCTTACATAAAATGTAAGCAAAAATGCCATTATTGCCATCTTACTATGGTATATTTTATTTGTACCTTAAGTAACATGTAACAGTGACTTACAAACCTTATAAAAAGCCATAAAATGGTTTTTATAAGGTTTGTAAGTCACTCCCTAAAATCTGTAGACACCCTTTGTGTATTGTTGGAATGACACTTGGTCCGGTTTTTTTGCAAACTGAGTACGCATGTGCAGTGAAGTGTGTCAACAGCACAATGCACCAATTAAGCAAGTAGTCATATACTCTGACATCCAACAAAAAATAATTTCCACACCATCCTATTTTGAGAAAAAAACAACACTGCTTGAAACTTTTCATTGACTGTCAGTGCACACTAACTGCATCTCAATGCGATATTTCCTTGTACGATCGATTAAAAGCATGAATCTCTCATTTAATCCAGTTTTTGACTTTTGTTTTATGAACAAAATGTTTAATACACATGTCTGATTTTTCACCATGTCTCCTTACAGGCTGTATCTGCAGATCTCAGTGCAAAATATGGTCAGATTTGGCTGCACAGTGAAGGAAAAGTTAAAGGCAGTTACTGATCAACAATATCATGTGACGAAAATGGACATATGGCTTGACCCAAATCTTTTAAATCATTTTAGACTTGCATCTATTTTTCATTTAGAACCATTCAACTAACAAAGCATGAAATTGGGTTTTTAGTCACACCCATATTAGTTTAGTTCATCAATGTGCTTATTCTCCGTAGACATCTGGTAACTGCCAGAGGGCATCTTCTTTAAATCATCATGTGCTCATGTCAGTTCAAAGTTGAGGGTCTCTCTTATTCAGCTCCTCTTATTACATATAGCCATGATGCAACTGCCTTGAACTCTGTTAGACTCCACCTCATGTCAGATAAACTCCATGAACTAATGTTGGTATGTTGTGTCCTCACGATGTTTGCTTTTAATGCTGGATATCAAAAGAATCCTGTTTTAAAATTAGGTGACTCATACGGAAGCAACAAGATCTCACATTCACATTTTAGATTTTCCAGCATGGAGACGTTTAGAGTCTGTGATCATGCATTTGATTTGAAAAAAAGCCATGAATCTATACATGTTCACAGATTCCTTCCGACAAACACAAAAAGGTGCTTTTCTTGATCAGATATACCAATAAAATCTCACACACTGTAAATTTGTTGCACAGTTCTATGTTTATATCACCCCTCCATCACTATTTATTGACAAATGTTTATGACGTAACAGTAAACTTTGATTCTAATCTTGTTTCTTGAAAAATTCTGGTGCCAAGGTACTTTACAGGCAGCGCGTGCCAGCGTCATTACCCAGGAACTCAGGATGTGCTACAGTGGAGCTGTTTGTTTTCTCTTGTACTGGGAGTCTGAGGTGAAGCAACTGTGTGTAGCTTCCTTCCGCTCTCGTTGTAAGGAAACACTTTGAACCCTGATTTAACCTCACAGGATACTGTCAACAATCAGCTTGTGTAGCTTTTGGTTTTGGTTCTTTGTCTCATCCTCTTTGCACGTTTAGTCCAGCTGGTGGCTTTTAACCATATAATGCTGTGTGCATCATATTTGATACACACATTTCTTAAACCTATTGCTTCATCATATTGTAAAAACTTTGCTCAAAACCCTGTTGAATACAATCTGTCTTTTGCCCCCAGGTGGAGGTGAATTATGTTCAACGCCCACTGTGTCAAATATGAAGCAAATAAAAAAAGTAGATGCAAATTATTTTTGTTTATTTTAATTTGATTTTGTTAAAGGCTCCGGATTTAAAAAAAATCAGAATTTACCGTGCATTATTTCTTGGGTCAGAGTTTATAGGGTTAATGTAGAAATACCGAAAAGGTTATGACCTTAGAATATTCAAGAGAAGGTCTACTCGTGTTGCCTGCTGTTGTTCTTATGCCTTCCTTTTATCAAGCTGCAAACAAAAACTCCACCACAAGCTGCTATCAAATTACATGACACAGGCTCAGCAGAGAAAAATCATTCACCTGTTCCACGGGACAAGGTTTCATTTACTAGAATTAACTTTCTGCACCAATTTGTGCCTTTTCAGAGTTTTGTCTTTAGTTGAATTAAGATAAATACATACAGTACCTCCACTAAGGAGTGGTGGGGGTTATGTCTTTGCCAGCGTTTGTCTGTTATGAATGGGTTTTGATGACATTTTCAATTTTGGTGGTGATCTGGATCACCATCTCAGGGCACAGTGTTTATTTGCATTACTCACTCGCCAACCAATCAAAATCTAGAAGTGGTGGGTCATAGGGAAAAAAAAGCGCAAACTTCTCTGCACCTTGACGGAGGGGAAACTGAGTGACGTCTTGGTTTATGATCTAACACTGAAGGATTTCCATGATTTTATGAATGAAGCAAATGTCTAGAACAGGGCTGCTTGGTAGATCGCATGACATTAAAAAAAATAAACATTAGCCTATCATCCATCCTGACATTTGATTGATTTACGCTGGGGTGCTCAATACATTGAGTAGTGTGAGTAGATCGAATTACATTAAAAAAAGAGAGACGTCAGCCTATCATCCATCCCGTCACTTGATTGATTTACAGGGCAGCTAGTCAGATGACAGCCACTTTTTCTGACACTTAGGTCACTGCGCGTGCGCAAACAACCTACGCTAACTGCCACAAACCTAAAAAGCAAGATCGAGAGTTACCTCTAATTTTTAACCCTTTTTTTTCTCTTAAACTTGAGGAAGGGTATAAAAATGAGTGGGGGAGCTGGACCAAGTAAGAAGACAAAAACTTATCACTTTCATACAGAATGGGAGGAGGACTTTTTCTGCCAGTCTATCATCACAATACCAAAAAAAAGGAAAATGTGGAGCGGCATTTTCAGACTGTTCATAGAAAATACGACACTGACTTCCCACTGGAACCGAGCTGAGAGAGAGGAAGGTGAAGGAACTAAAATGCCAATTGTATGGACAGCAGTTATTGTTCACACAACATACTTCAAAAGTGAAAGCCGCCACCGAAGCATCGTTCCAGGTGAGTGGAAGTCATCAGAGAAAACTCAGGTAATGACAAAAATGTACATAGTTAATTGTGTTGTGAAATATTGGCTCATGTCTGTGAAGATTCTCAGTCGTCCAGGTCATGGTATCCAAGGCGTGTGGTTTTCCTTCTGTCAACTGGACTAGAAATTTGGTTTTGACGCCGGCAGCCATGCCAGACTCATCCCAGCCTGACGGGGAGGGGCGCCCTGGCAACTGCCCTGGCCGTGGGAAGGTGGAGGTTCCTGATGGAGCGACTGGATCTATCGGGAATCTATTGGGCGCCCCTCCCCATCAGGCTGGCGCGAGTCTGGCGTGGCTGCCAGTGTTCAAACCAAATTCATCTGGAACTGGGTTGATGTTGTAGTGGCATGATGTCAGCCTCATCCATAGACTGTATGCGACAGATGCAGAAACCCTCTCTGACGTTACCCATAGGTTTCATGTTCAATTTTCTGATCTACAATAAACTTAAATGTGGAGTGTGAGTGGAGCAGAGGTGGATTAAATGAAATGGTGAAACCCTTTGGCTTGGACATACTGTACCTGCCAATCAACTCATTTCCACCAGTTTTCTTACTGCAAATATTTACCTTAGGATAATCTAAAAATATGGGTTACACTCTTCACTCCCCCTACAATGCTCACAGAGATTAAAATAAATCAGACCCAGTGGACATTGAAGATGTTACTACACATCCCTTAATTATCTCAACACTCACACTGCAGTGGTTGATGTTTGGCCTCATCTGACATCACGACACTATAAACTCTCATACACAAACAGATCCAGAGTTGGGTTTTTTGGAACCAGACCAAGTACATCTCTTCTAAAAGCTTTGTTGTTTTTCTTTCAGGCCAATGTAGAGCAACAATACTTTCTTCACATCTTCATTGAATCACACCAAGGGGAGGAATGCACTGCGCTTAAAATCAGAGGGACTAAAAGCAGGAAATGAACAGTTTCAAACTGAGGCCATATGGAGCCAGCTTCACATGTAGTTGCAGTACTGTAAGGTTAAACTTTGTGTTTCTGGCACTGCAGTGACTCAAATATATACAGTAGATGTAGCTATAATGTGCTTTAAGGCTGACATTTCTGAGAACATAACCTTTTTTCATGTTGTCGTCCAAGAGTATTAGACTCATATTATTCAAAACAAATATAGAGTCTTGTCTACATTTATGGCAGATGCACACAAAATAAGGGATCTAGAAATCAAGGCAATGTGTTTCAGTGTTATTACTACATTTCTATCTTCATGAAAGTGTGAAAAGCTGCCACTGCAATAGCGTGGCAGCCTTTTTTTTAAAGATCGTTGTGTCTCGATTTACTATAATATGATGGGGAAAAAAACATGATTCATTTACAGACTAATGTTTTCTCCATATAGTCACAGCGAATAAGCATAGAAGTATATTTTACATTTCTTTTAATTTTTCTTTTTCTTTGCCTGAGAAATCCATACAACAAAAACCAAGCTGTTCTGAACTGGTGCAACTTGTGACCCGAAAAGTGAGAAGTGATCATGTCATGTTAATTTATACTGGAAATTCAAAACAACCGCTAGTCCTGCCCCAAAGGGTGGACTGCCAATATTTCTAACATTTGTTTTCTGTAAATTGAGGATGAAAAGTGTGAAGAAGTCTTTAGCATATACAGTGCACATGTCAGGTGTAGCGGCTCTAGACGCTGCTCAGAACTTCCCCCTCTCTTCCTGGTAAACATCACATTCCAACGAATGTGATTTACGAATCTGACTGTGTTCTA
>JAQQAE010002849.1:0-21411 GCA_029823295.1 Pseudamia nigra | reverse complement strand
TTCGAGTGTTATTATATTACTAACATTTTGAGACTTTCTGGTTGTAAATAAAGTTTGACTGACTTATGATTGTTTTGTTGACATTCATTTTAGCGCAGCACCATCTGGTGGACGCATGACGCACCTGCGCCTTATAATCCGGTGTGCCTTATAGTGCGGAAAATACGGTAGTATCCTTACTGGAGGAAACAAACTTTTAACATTGCAGTTTTTGTGAATGTAGGTCTGTTCAGAATCAGCACTGTGACCACTTCACATAGAAATTTAGTACTTGTGGCATTTAAGAACATGTCAAGTTTTAAATAATCCAATATAATTAATAAATCTGAATTTTGAGCTAAGGCTGACAGTGTGAACAATGCCTACGTTGTGTCCAGTGCACACCTTTTCCTTGAGGCACTGGAATGAAGAAGTGAACATTTTGCTGAAGCCTCAGTGCGAATCTGAATCTTGCCACCCCAGCTGCAGAGAATTGAGTCATTGTTTCACATTCTCTTCAGGACAGCCTTGACTGATGCTTCACTAAAAATAAGAGGCACTATGCTACTGGTGGATACTCCTGTTTTTTCTGCATACCTGGAGATACCTAGCACCATGCTATTTATTTTTAATATTTCTCAGCTTGAAGGGCATGCACTTCTACAGAATGCCAGGAAACCAACCTGAAGAGATCAGATTTGCGTTGAGTTGCCTTTGACATTTCATATATTATATACACTAATAGCAGTCATATGTCAGACATACGAACCACTGTTTGCTGAGAATGTCAGGCCTGGGCAACACAGAGGCCCTGAAAAGACTATTCCAGCCAATTTCCAAAATATGAACTTGACTTGAGCATCTGGATTTTGTCAACTCCTCTTCTGTTTATCCAGGATGAAACGTGGTCTTCAAGGAAATGAGCAGGAGGATGGAGGGGGTACCAGCGATGGGTCTCACATGACTCTTAAAAGGTCCCAGAAGCAAAGGAAGGAGAAGGATCTGGAGGATTTGGGGGCTCGCTGGGAATGTCTGCCACAGGAAATCTTACTCCAAATCTTCCAGTGTCTTCCTTTACTGGACAGAGCATATGCTTCACAGGTACCCTTATATTCACGGTGTTCACTTCATGGATATGCTGATATTGTAGTTTTATGAGGATACTTTGGACACAAACTACTCATGTTATGGTTTTACTACAGGTTTTGGCACACAGCCCCTGTTTATAGTGTTCCCGGGTAGAAAGATGCTCCAAATAAAAGTACAGATTCTGTTTTTATGGAAGAGGATATCAGCAGGTTAAAGTGAATTATAAGTGGAGGTGTATAAATAGGAGTTATAGTGGAATATTTATATTCATTAGCCTTGTATACAGCTTTTTAGGAATTTTGACTTTTCAGGAATTTCTGAAATATTTTACATATACAAGGCATGAACACCAGTCTTAAAATGTCTTGAATTTAGTTTTAAGGCCTTAAACGTCACTAAAAAGTCTTAAATGTGAATTTTCTACATCATATTTTCCACAGTCATCTGTTTTAATTTTATTTTCCGTGTCTTAATTTGTTTTTGTATGGAGTCTTTCTTTATTATAATGTTATTTTATTTATAAATTTTTTTGGGGTGGGGGTTTAGAATTGATTCTATTATTAATTTTTGGTCAGTTGGAAGGTTATGTTCAGCATTTTGTTCAGTCCAATTATTTTGCTCATTTTGTTCATTTTTGGCCAGTTTGTGTTAGTTTAGGTTGTTCATTTTCAATTTTGTTTGTATTCTTGATTATATAGTTCATTTTATTGGCCTGACTGTTCATTTTCTGGGCTATTTTGCCAGTTTGTTGTTCATTAAGTGAAAGAGAAATAGGAAATTGTATTTATTTATTTTTTGTTACATATCATGTTTCACATTTAAAGGCAAATACACTTAGACAGTTTATTATGTTAGATGTGGATTCATTTACAATAAAAAAACATATGGTCTGAAAAACATTAAATGTGAGGATCAGATACCTAACCAAAATGAATTATTTATAGTCTGCCTGGTCCAAAATTTTATTGAATGCTTTGATTTCCCAATAGGTTTGTCGTGGCTGGAATCAGGCTTTTCACATGCCAGAGCTGTGGCGGTGCTTTGAGTTTGAGTTGAACCAGCCAGCCAGCTCCTACCTGAAGGCCACACACCCAGACCTCATCAAACAGATAATTAAAAGGCACTCCAACCACCTGCAGTACGTCAGCTTCAAGGTATGAACAGAGGGGTGGGAAGGAGTGGAGGAGTTAGTGACTAGAAGGCCTTTTGCATGTAAACACTTTAATTGTCTGGACTATTCAAGCCTAGAATGGGAAGTTGTCGTGTAAAAGGTCAAGCTTTATGAATGTGGCACAAAAGAAATATTGAAGCAAGTACAAATTATGTGTTTCTGTAAACTGGTTTCTAGTGAATAAAAGAGGCTGCAAGCTATTGTCAAAATCTGGCGCAGCCATGGCTCCATGCACATGGCTGTGTAATGTTCTGTTGCTGCTATCGATCTAAACTTTTCATGAAGGAAACAGTGGAACAATTCAATACACCTTGTAGATAAAAGAGAGCTAGGAAATTAGATTTCATTAGACATGGATCTGAGCAGCATCATGTTTTGAGAGGAAAGCCAGCAGGTGGCAGTGTGCAGCAGACGTGTCAGAACAGCAGATTGTTCAATTGCACTTATCCTGTTTCATCTACACCTGTGTAGTCAGTGTATTGTCTGAAAGTGTGACCCTAACAGCGCTGTGTTATGCTGACTGAGATGTTTACTTCTGTCTAAACTGTCAACAGTCTCATAATATTCCAATTAATGAAGAATATGATTGTTTACTTTGTTACCCCTCAAAAATGGCTACACCCACAACTCCGTGGGTATAGCTGTGATTTTCTGCCTCACCTACAGTTGAGGTCAAAATGAGCCCCTTATGAAAGACTTTTAAGAGAGCATTTCAAAGCATGCTAATTTTGTGTAGCAACAGTAAGATATTTTTATTTGCAAACAAAAACAGAACTATTTTAGAAAAAAACACAAACCAAAATTCTTTCACCGAGTAATGGTTTAAGTGTGTGAACTGAAAATAAAACTGTACATTTGTATAATATTGCCTCAGAAAGGATTTTAGGCATCACTTGTAAAAGCATCACATCAAAAACAAAGGAAATGGGAACAATTGTTGGTAGTGACAAAGCAGCAGAAGGATATCCAAAGTTATCAAAGCGTTTCTAAGTATCCAGAACTGGAGGGAGAAGCATGGGGAAAAATAGAGAAGAATCCAGTTTTCATAGGGGGGGTAATAATTTTAATTTCAGCTGCATAGCTATGATCCACACAACGTGCTCTACTACTAACAATGTGTTGGCACTTTATAGGAAATTCTAAGAAGATGGAAGGGACCAGTCATGTTTGCTAAGTCAGAGTTTGATTGTGAACTGTTTCCTATCATGGGCTGTCAAATCTATCTCAAGGGAGTGTAAAACCCTTCTTTGTAACATTCAGCAAGTTAAATATTTTTTATGCAAATCCAATACTTGAACTGTGCATAAACCGGGTTCTCTAGAACACTGTTGCGGGAGTTCATTTTTGAAAGGGCCTTAAAGGTAAATTAACACCTTTTTAGCATTAGAATTGATGACTTGTAAATGGTTGTGTTCTGTTTAAAGGAACCATATTGTGAAAAATGAGGTTTCATGTAATTTTTATTGTCAAAGCAGGTGAAAATTCTCACTCAAAGGAGAAAAAACACACACAGCCCTTTCTTCAGATAACTGTCCCTGAAACAAGACATTTGGTTTTCTGGATATTTGTGATGTAAAAACATACACTCAGTGTCCTCACTGAGTCCCTAAGTCCTTAGGGACCACCAAAACTATTCTGAAATCCTGGGATAATGTGCTAGGGAGTCTACAAGATGGAATCCATGGCACAGACAGGAAATTGGTGGGGACAGCCCCTAATTTGCATTTTAACACAACCTAAAACAGCCTGCTTGATACATGGCTGAAAACCAGGAGTTAAGGACTTGGTTGAATGAATATCCCTATGGTACCTTGAGCTGAAATTTAAAATGCATATTGTAAGGACATATATGAATCAGGTTGTTAAAAATGGTTACAATATGTCTACCTTAAGGAGTAGAGTTGGTGGGTTTCAAATATTCCTTCATATTGCCCAGGTGGACAGCAGCAGAGAGTCTGCAGAGGCAGCATGTGACATCCTCTCTCAACTTGTCAATTGTTCTCTAAAAACGCTGGGGCTCATCTCCACCGCTCGTCCAAGCTTCATGGAAGTACCAAAGGTAAACTGCAACCACACAACTATTTCTGTATATCTTTATTTACAGGCTGCATGACCTAAGTTATCCCTTTACAGCCTTGATAATAGACCAAATTATGGATTTATTATGTTTTAATGCAAGACAAAGGCAGCTACTAACAAAGGTGGAAGAATTGTATGCTTTGGCTGCACACATATGTGGGGGTTGTATGTTACCACCATGTAATCTTATCCTATGTTTTAATTTTACTTCACCTCGTAAAAAATATAATGTACAGTATCCTAAGAGACCTCTTGAAGGAAATCCAAAGAAAAGGGGGGAAAAAAAAAGCTTCACTCGGTGTCAGTTTTACCATGTTTTTTTTTTTAATGTGTGGAGCAATGTTTTGAAGAGCAGGTGTCTCCTTTGTTTGTGTCTGGCATTTTATCTGCACCTGCAACAGAATTGTACCACTTTCCAGTTCTTCACTTTCTTTTCATTTCCTCTCTTCAACAGTCTCATTTCATCTCAGCGCTGACGGTGGTTTTTGTCAATTCCAAGTCCTTGTCCTCATTGAAGATTGATGACACACCTGTAGACGACCCCTCCCTCAAAGTCCTGGTGGCAAATAACAGTGACACTCTGAAACTGCTCAAAATGAGCAGTTGTCCTCATGTTTCACCTGCAGGTACAGACAGATCGAAAGAGGGGAAAGAAAGCGACACTCTGAGATTTCAACTTTGCTTGACTATTCGCTCTCAACTTTAGCTGTTAAAGTTGGAGCAATATTTTTTTTCTCCTTATCTGTAATGTTAAGTCATACTGATGCTTTCAGATGACTTTTGCAACATTAGATGAATATCTTGTCCTATTCAAAAAGTTGGAAGAAGCTTCAAAAGGTTGATCTTATTTTTATTTATTTATTTATTTTTTTAGATCTGTTTGACACTGAAAACTCCATCCTAAAATGTGTCAGAATGGGGTTTTATGTCTCCATTTATCTCATCCAAAGAGCAATGCAAATAAACTCACCTTCCATCATTCCCAAATATTTTAAATCTCCATAAAGGCTTGCGTGATATTTTGATGGGCTTAAAAATCACCCTCAACTGATATACGCCTATAAGTGTTATTGACACACACCATTCATTATTTGTTGCTTTCTTGGGATTGAACCCAGGACCTTCTAGCTGTGAGGCACAAGTGCTACCCACTGCACCACCGTGTCGCCTTTTTAACTTTTTGATTCGTTATTAAGATATTACGGCAAATAATCCGACAAATGACTGCCGGGGTTTGAGTGATGTACCGTTATAGCAGCAGCTCGCTATAGCGAAGTCAGACCAATTCAGACGTTCGTATCTTCTATTTATTCAATATGTTCATAGTTATACATGAGATACCCACAGCTGCAGTCGAGTGTAAGTGTTTACACTAACAACACTGTAATATAACTTTGACACTGCGTGGTGAAATTTTACCGCATCAGTAAGATAGCGGCTAATGTTAGCTCTCCCATGAGTCCCCTGGCATGAACACTTCGTAAGTCCCACTGCTGTTCGTCCAAATATGGTTACATCCTGTTTTTAGCTCCAAGATCCCGTCCAGGAAGTGACAAGTCGATTGGCCTCAAAACGGCCCTTCAGAAACTAATGGGTGATGTTACAGTCACTTTGTCTAGTAATATGGTCTGTGGTTGGAAGTTTTTCTTTTTCCCAGTGTAAGTACATCAGTTTAGAGATCATCATTTACAAACTTTCAGACTTCAATATTTGAAGAAACAGATTTAAGTCAAACTAGGAAGCACTCAGAGAGCACAGACCTCTGCCAAGGCATCTCAGTTTCTCTTTATAGTGAAAACCTACCATTCCACCATGTTATTGCACCCAAATAATATTATTAAATTCATTTGCTCCTTATTATTGGATCGTTTGATCACGAAATCCTACCATTAGCATTTGGAATCACATAGTTATTCACAAAAAAAAATATTTCCATAATGGCATTTTTCTCCTGGAAATTTTGAAGATGCGTCAAATCCCTGGGCACATGACTTTCCACTACAGTTTGGTGTCAGTTTCATGTTTATGGCTTTATTTTCCACCTTATAGAATCCAGAATTTTGGCTGTATCTGAATCAAACTTTGTAGTTTAATAAAATCTATTATGGTATTATATGTTTTTTGCTAAATTTTCTGGGTGTTATTTGTGGTGTTAGAAGGACAAATTTTGACTTTGGCCCTATCTCACAATGGTGAAGAAAACTTTAAAAATCTTCTGGAACCAGATCACTCTCAGAATCTAATTGATTGGTCCTTATGCCATTTCAGGCCTATTCTGAAAATTTCATCCAAATCGACTAACTGTTGAAGTTAGGCTGTGAACAAACAAACAAACAAACAAATAAACTAAGGCCGGCCGCACACAGAGAAATGCGACTCAACTCAATGTAACTGGAAATCGGCTTGATGTGCGGCAGTTCCCGACGTCCCGACAGAAATCGTGCTGATTCAATATGTTGAATCGCCAGGACTCAGTCTCGGCAATGTGCGGTGGTCACGACTCCGACTTGGTGACTTTTATCATTGGTGGACATGTGTCACAACCGGTCACAACACAATCAATGTTTACTGTCAATAGATGGCGCCAGTTTCCAGGCGTGCATCGTGGTGTCAGTCTGCAGCTGTGTGCGAGGTTCCTTCAATCATGACTGATCCCAACTCAACTCTATGAGTTCGGTTGGGATCAGTCTTGTGTCTCTGTGTGTGGCCGGCCTAACGCCAATCTTGATGGAGGTAAAAATATGCTGTGAAAAACAGAAGCTCAAATATAGTATGCTTACGGTAATCTGAAAGTTTTTCAGCCTGCCAAAATAGGAAGCCTTGAAAACTTAATTTTGACTTCCTTAATTTTCTAAATATGATCGTTATCATTCACTGCATAGACTTAAATAATCTGTACGTTTTCCTCTAACCCCAGGTATCCTGTGTGTGGCTGATCAGTGCCATGGCCTCAGAGAGCTGGCCCTCAACTACCATTTGTTGAGTGATGAACTTCTCATTGCCCTCTCCTCAGAGAAGCATGTTCATCTTGAGCACCTTCGTATTGATGTGGTTAGTGAGAATCCTGGCCAACAATTCCACACCATCAAGAAGAGCAGCTGGGATGCTATGGTGCGTCACTCTCCTAAATTTAACCTGGTCATGTACTTCTTCCTCTATGAGGATGAATTTGGTCCTTTCTTCCGAGATGAAATCCCAGTCACGCATCTGTACTTCGGCCGCTCTGTTAGTAAAGATGTGCTTGGCCGTGTTGGGCTCAACTGTCCACGTCTAGTAGAGTTGGTGGTGTGCGCCAATGGCCTGCGACCACTGGATGAAGAACTGATCCGCATTGCTCAGCGCTGCAAGCAGCTGTCAGCCATCGGCTTAGGAGAGTGTGAAGTGTCCTGCAGCGCCTTCGTGGAGTTCGTCAAGATGTGTGGCGATAGACTGACGCAGCTGTCCATCATGGAGGAGGTACTGGTTCCAGATCACCGCTATGGGCTGGATGACATCCACTGGGAGGTGTCAAAGCATCTGGGTCGCGTCTGGTCTCCAGATATGATGCCTACCTGGTAGAGTTCTGGAAGAAGGTACAGATGTAAATTGTCAGGCTCAGAGATGCTCCTCATCTCTTGTTTTTATGATTTCCATGCAGTGTGTGCTGTTTTTCTCCTTGCATCCATGAAAAAATGTCCATCAAGTTGATCTGCTAAAACATGCTGTTTTTTTTTTTTTTTAAATAGTGTAACATTGATTTCTACTCTGCTCAGCTGTTCCTTGTATATGATTTTCTATTTATATGTATATTTATATTTAAATATATTTGTTTTATTGTTCTCATAGATTTAAGCACCTTGCTTTCTGAGCACTTGTGAAGAGCTGTAATTCCCTGCAGTCTCATTACACGTACTGCCACTGGACTCCTATTTAGGTGTCATCATCTCATGAGAATTGATGGAAATGTTTGGGGATTCTAGAAGGCGAAGGTTTAGAGGTTATTACATGTAAACGGGCTGTATTTAGGGTGTAATATGCTCATAGTATCAAACATTTTACCATATCATGAGGTGGGTTTATGTTCAACCCTTAAAAATTTAAAACAAATGGCAATGTCACCACACTGATTTGAAGCTCAGACAGTGTGGGGGGTGTCGAAGTCTTCACATGCCACTGGAAAATGTACAGTAACATACAGAGGGTTACAGCTTGTCTAAAGTCCCATTATATGGGCATGATCACCGTTATAAGCTAGCATGTGTTGTTAATGTTAAGTTAAAATCATAAATCTCCCAACATTTTCAGATTTTTTAAAAATTTCTTTTTAATGTACGGGAGTGCTATACATAAGAACCATTTCAACATAAAGGGACAGTCACCCAATTATAGCTTTGGTTTAGATGGTCAGGTTAGTCCTTAGATAAGGAATCCTTTCTGAATGCATAATGTTTGGTTTCCATGTGTCATCTATTGTAATGTCTATTTTTGTGATACTTCTCGATGTCTTTGAATGTGTTCAGAAAGCGTCGGAGAGTCACTGCATCTCATTTAGATGAGCAGAGCTGTCTCTTTCCCTGTCCTATGGTTGTGACGGAACTAAAGACACCTTGCTCTGTAAATGTGGTGCTCTCATTATTATCTACATTTAATGTTCATATATCTTTTGTGTAATGTACAACAGCTACATACATGCCTGCATTGCCTGACCCAAGTTCCTGTTGTAAGTGTAAATTGTAGCCAAGTTATTTGGAGGGGGACATTTATTGTGGTTGTCATGTACGTGTATACAGTATCTGTACATTGATCCTACTGATGCACTTTTACTCTTTTGAAGAACGGCAAGTTGAGAAGCTGTTTTTTTTTCTGCTAACAAACTGTGAGTTGTGCACAAATTGTCAGGTCACAAAATCGGATAATTCCTTTACTTTTAGTCCATAATCTGATGCAGAAACAGGTTCTATTCAAATAAAAAGGCACAAACAAAAAGGTAATTTCACCTAAATATGTTGCTTTCACTTCCAAACTGCTCATGATTTTTGTTATGATTTTATTGGATAGATTACTTTAAGTAGCTGAATGCTTTGTGGCCCATTTTGGAGTGTTTTGATTTTTTTTTTTCATTTTATATTAAAAAAATAAGGATTTGGAATTTAAATGCTGGTACACTGCTGCATAGGTAGGACCAACACTTTCCTCTGTCAAGTCATTTTCATTCAGAAACTGTCCACTGGACTTTAAACTCACATTCATTATCATTCTAAACCGATGTTTGTCCTTCATCTTTCATCTCTGTTTCTCTGTTGCTTACAGAAGAAGTGGACCTTTGAGTGGCATGCCATTAAAACACTTCAGTGCTTATTTGAATTCTTTGGTAATGAAAGAAAATCAAAAATGTGAACATTACAATCTTACCTAGGTAATTGTGCGGCCCTAAAGACAGGACAGTGCGGCAGCTGAATGTTGATGAAACTGAATGCGTGAGCATGAAATATTTATTTCTCACTGATATGTTGTTGTAGTTGACCTGAAGGGGGGTTGGATTATGTGTCACGGTGGGCTTTCCAGGTTGTTGCCTGTGGAATTGCTAAATGATGTCCCTGTTGACTCTGAAATGAAAAACCTTTTGGTGTATTCTGTCAGCAAATGTTAATTGATAAAAATCACCACTTCATGTGATTATTTTGATCAGTTACACCTTCTAGTCCTTCTTGTCTTCATGTTTTCACTTTAAGCCTGGCATCAGACTCTGACAAACAGTACATTTTTACGGTGTATTTATAAAACCCTTAACTGCATTTGTACTCAGTGCTTTTAGACGCAAATTGTAATATTTCAGCAATAGGCCGAGTAAGGGCTGCAGTTTATAAAATGTGTTTCTATTTTAGATAAACTAGGCATGCGTTGTAGTGAGATTTATTGGACAGAAACATCCTGTACCTGTCCCAAAGATACACTGAGTGAAGTTTATAGCCACCTTGAAGTTGCCTGTTTGATTACATATTCAGTGTCTGAGCAATAAAGTCAACACATCTGCTTTAATGAGTCTGAGGTCTGTTTTAATTGGTGTTAGAACAAAACACAAGTTTAAAGAACTGATTTGTTTTACCTGTCTGTCTCAAAGTGCTTGACAAAGCATAGTTACGCATTTAATTATACTGAATATTTTGAGCAAATGGGAGCATCTTAAGACTTACCCTCTTGCCCTAACAAGTGTTTTCATAACCAGGATAAACTCTGTAGCAAAGCTGTGTGCCATTTTCCACATTAGTTACCACAGGAACAAAAATGCAAACAAAATACACAAGGTCTCCTGATGCCCTTGCTGTGTGTTTGCTGATTGTGGACTGGTCCAATGTCTGTGGATGTCGTCCAGTGTCTGTGTTATTTGTTGTTCTCGCTACTCATTTCCTTTGTCTCTCCTCTGTCCACTAACCCCAACCAGTTGACGTAGATGGCTGCCTACCCTAAGCCACTGGTTCTACTGGAGGTTTTTCTCTTCTGTTAAAGGAAGTTTTTCCTCCTTCCTGTTGCCCTTGGCTTGCTCTTGGTGGTTCTGTTGGGTTTACTCTCTGTATAGTTATGAGGTCTCGGCCTTGAATTGTGAAGCCCCTAGAGATAATCGTTGATTATGATTGGCGCTGTATAAATAAAACTGAATTGAATTGAAAATTAAATTGTGCAAAATATGCAACAAAATGAGGAAAAATTAGACTAACTGAAAAAAATTTACTATATATTGACTACATTTTTACACGTACAACATTTGTCATTTACTCTTTAAACGTAAAAGATCATAAGATGTGTAAGGATTATCAATCAATCTTTATTTGTATAGCGCCAATCATAATCGCCGATTATCTCTAGGCAATTATCTGAAATATGTAAATTAATGCAGAAAATGATACAGTGTCTGAGCATTAAGAATGTATGCAATGTTTTGAACAGCAGTTATGCACTAGAACAACAAAAACAATACATTCAAGAAGGAAATGAATGAAAATGAAGAAAATTATCTTAAATATATAGAATAATACAGAAAAGATGAGATGTCTAAGAAATAAGAATGAATGCAATGTTTGAACAGCTACACACTAAAACAACAAAAATTAAAAAATGCAAGAAGGAAATGAACGAAAATCAACAAAACAGAATAGTACAGAAAATGAGATGTCTGAGAATCAAGTAATAATGCAATGTTTTGCACAAAAGCTATGCACAAAAACAACGAAAATTAATAAACATGCATGAAAATCAACAAAATAATCCAGAAAATGATAACATGTCTAATAATTAAGAAATAATGTGACGTTTTGAACAGCGGTTTTAAACTAGAGCAGGGGTTCTCAACTATTGCCACAAAGGGCCCAGACACTACAGGTTTTGTTTCCAGCCACTCACTAAAGCAGGTGTTTTCACTGAAGTGTAATCAGTGGAAAACAAAAAAAAAAAAATCAGTGAAATCACCTGCTGAAGAGACAGGTTGGAAAGAAAACCTGTAGTGTCTCGGCCCTTTGTGGCAATAGCTGAGAACCCCTGCTGTAGTGCAACAAAAATAAAAACATTAAAGTAGAAAATGAATGGAAGTCAACTAAATTAGTCAAAAAAGTGATCTGAAATCTATAGAATAATACAGAAAATTAGCCGAAATCAACAAAACATGACAACTATGAAGGAAACAAGCTATGGAATAAAAAAGGAAGTGTTGCCCAAAATGAGCAAAATCAGAAGCAAAATGAGTAACAATTAATGTTGCTTATTATTTGTTTACTAAGGAGGATAAAGGTGCAAATTACTAATATTGAGGGGAAGACTTACAAGACATCAAAATGCACGTCAAACCATTTTAACTGAACACCAGCCGGTCAAAACGATTTAATGATCTTTGGGAAGAAATCAGGTTTATTAGAGTGAATACAGGTCAATTTATTCTGATCATGAGCTTCTTGACACCAAAGTAAATAAACAACTGTAAATTAAGGACTGAAGCAAGAAAGAGCAGTTTCAAACAATATCCAGTAAGTGAAATCAGATAAGAAAAATAACTTGGCTTTGCCTATATTTCATTAAAAAGTACCCTGGGATTTAAAGGAATGATAAATATTTTAGAACGGTAAATGTGTTGCCCATTATGTGGAAATTAAGGTCTAACATCACTGATTTTAAAAGCACTTATTAATTGTCCATTGTTCCAAGTATGAATTATTTTGACCACTCTTCCATGTGTGTGTGTATTTTGAATTAAATGCCTGCAGCTCTAAATGTACATGGATTGTGAAAAGGTACTGTAGATCAGAGGTGGGTAGTATTCAAATACATTTACCCAAAGACATGTACTTTTCACTTATACTCAGTTACATTTGGACACAGCTCAATGAGTAGGAGTCATTTTATACATTCAGAATATCAAAATTCTAAGCAAAATTTAGTAAAATAATCATCAAAGAATTAACAAAAAGAACAAAATAATAAGCATCAAAATATGAACCAGATAAACAATACAACTGATACAATACTAACAAAAATAAAATTAGTGAAACATCCACGGCACAGGTGTGGCTTATCAAGATGCTGATTAGACAGCATAATTATTGCATTGTTTTGTGTGATAAAGCTGCACGTTTTAGAGTGGCCTTTTCTGTCTAAGGCACACGTGTGCAATAATCATGCTGTCTAATCAGCATCTTGATATGCCACATTGTGCCATGGATGGAGTATCTCAGCAAAGGAGAAGTGCTCACACAGATTTAGACAAATTTGTGAACAATATTTGAGAGAAATGGACCTTTTGTGCACATAGAAAAAGTCTTTGATCTTTGAGTTCAGCTCATGAAAAATGGGAGCAAAAACAAGTGGTGCATTTCTATTTTTGTTTGGTGAAATTGGCACATATCAATAACTGGAGGAGCATTTCACAACTATGTATTTGGGTTAATTAGAAGCAGGTCAGTAAAATGAGAGGGTGTAAAAGGAGCATTTTAGAGAGACAGAGCCTCTCAGATGTAAAGATGGGCAGAGGTTCACCAATCAACAACAAATTGTCTAAAAATGTGCAACAAGTATGTAAAATATGGGTTTTTGAGATTTGCAAATCCTTGCATTCTGTTTTTAATTACATTTTACTTACATCCCAACTTTTTTGGAGTTGGGGCTGTATTTGTAATTGAGTCATTATAATTATAAAGTAACAGTACTTTTACCTGAGTGTCATTTCTGTTTACTCGGCACACTGATGTGGACTTGGTAGATTTGAGACTTTATTGTTGTGCAGCTGGCTCAGGATGGCAGTAGAGACTCATTCTAAAATGGTTGAGTTATATTTCCTGATGGAGACGGTTTTCTGTAATATGCCCTTTAAAGTCAAGTCTTCCTGCAAGGTGATTTTGTGACCATATAGAAGTGATGTAAACAAACCAGAAGCTCTATAGAAGCAACATGTTTTGATTGCAAAGGCTTGTGATGGCATGTAGTATACAGCAATACAGTCAGTGTTGACAGTGATGGAAGAAAGTATTCAGTGTTAATACCACACTGCAAAAACACTCTATTACAAGTAAACGTTATGGACTGAAACTCCTTACTTTAGGAAAAAGTTACATGTTATAAGCAATATACTGTATATATAAATCATGGAAAATAAGTGTTACTATTGTGCAATGAAACAGTAAATTAACGTAATTTACTTGATAGTGTATTCTATACTAGAGAAATGCGTCATATTATATATAATAATAAGTGAACTTTATATGAACTTTGAAAAATAAGATTCTCTTTAGTGACAGTGCATTGCCCCGCTAACCCAAGAGACGTTTTAACGATGAAAACTACAATTCTGCTACAAAACATACATAATAAATAAATGTGAAGGATTTTTAAGCCCACGAAAGTGTACTGTATATGATATGAACTGCAGCTCGGACATTGGCTAACCTTTAGGGACACTCGTGGAGTGGGTGTTCTGACTGAAGCGGCTGCCACCTCGGCTGAGCTGGGAGGAGACCACTGCACCGCACGGCTCTGTCCTCCCGTAAACTTTACAGCCTCACGAAAGAGAAAAACTACAGCATTCATTTGTTAGCTAGTAACGCTTCTAAACCTGTGTTGCCGAGAGGTGATGCTGGGTGTAGCTGGAATGACGGGCAGGTAAGGGTTTGACTTTGTGAAGTAGAGTCAGCCAATGATGATTCAAAATCGCTTACGTTACTAGTTGTGCTCTCAGCTAGCTTTGAAAGCTAGCAGGCTGTACAGTAGCTAGCCCAGCTAACCCACCTACCTCAGTGATTAAGTTAAAGTTTATAAGAATAAATTACATCTTGTAGACGCCAACAACATGGTACTCGTCAGTTAACGCTAAAACAGAATGGGAACTAGTTTGTCAGGTGACCTTGAGCAACAAAATTGTTTTACTCCACCTCTATAAATAGCGTAAACAGTCTTCGAGGCTAGCATGCTAGCTGTTGGCTGACTGGTCGAAATGAAGTTAGTATTAAATATTAGTCGGGAAGTTTCACAGAATTCCCCTCTTTTTCATTTTACCTCGTACTTCTTCACCTTTATTGTCCACACAATGCCCACAAGTTTTCACATCTGACTGAATTGATTTGCAGACACTGTATGATGACAGTTACTATGCTTTAAGTAATACTAAAGTTAATGTGTAAAGTACTGTAGGTAATCACACTGCTATTTAGCTTTTATTGTAGTTACATAATACCGAATTTAATTTTGGGCCGTAAGCACTAGACGAATGTGGACTACAAGATGTCAGATAGTAGGTTGCTTAAAATAGTTTTAAGGTTCGTTTCGTCGTTTTCTACTGTAGCCTATATCTCTCTGTCTATTTGGTGCAGCTTCACACCAGCTCCCTGTTAACTGTAGGTTTCAGTGTCTCTTCCTGTACCAAATTAGGTGATGGCTGTGCAGTGAGTAAGAGAGTTACTGAGTTCCCCTACTGATTCACTTATTATTTCCAGTCTCCACAGAGACAGCTGCTGTAACAGGCACAGTACTTAATGGATGAGATATGTGAAATGATAAACATTGCTCCGGCCTTGCATCCTAGTTGTTTGTCAAGCCTAATACTGTACAGGGTCTCTGCTGAAGTAACTTGTAATGTGTTTTCTTGTCCCATTCAATAGCATTGCTAATGCCCTTGCCAATGCGGCCTGTGAGCGATGCAAGGCTGGCTTTGGCCCGACTGAGAAGATTGTCAATAGTAATGGAGAGCTGTATCATGAGCAGTGCTTTGTCTGTGCCCAGTGTTTCCAGCAGTTCCCAGAAGGCCTCTTCTATGAGGTAACTCCCATCATATTTGGCATCAAATTTATTTGTGACATATTTTGCAATTGTGATGTGATGAGCAATACATTTTGGCTTAAATTATTTGATGCAAACATTTCTCTTATTTAACAGTTTGAAGGCAGGAAATACTGTGAGCATGATTTCCAGATGCTCTTTGCTCCTTGCTGTCACCAGTGTGGTGAGTGTCACAGGGTCGTACTAATTGCTTTCTATCCAGTAATTTACATTGTGATATATCTGGATTATGATTATGTGAAACAGACTGGTATATTTATTTACATTAGGTATCAGAACACATTTCAGTGTGTGTTGGCTTGAAATGCATCTTGCATGTAACTGGAGCTGTAGAAAAGTGTATGCCCTTGAACCTGAAAAATGGTGGTTTCATATATTCATTTATTATTATGAAGTGCTGACTGAGCAGTTCAAAGCTGCTGCAGATGTAAGGGTGACACATGAAAAGAAAAACTAAATGTTATTAAATGCTGAGCCACCAGGTGCCGCCAAAACATTGTCAATGTGTCTTGTTATTGATTCTGCTAACTGTGGACTTTAATTAGATTTTTTTGATGGTGGTAAAGAGTACTGTTTATCTCAAAATATATCATAGATGCTTTTCCTTTTTGAATGCATTAATCAGGTTCGTTTTGATTATTTAAGATGTGGTCGTATGAGCTATTTATCCATAGTTACTGCATTCTCTCATTGGCATGGCCCTGTTTGGAAAAGCAAAGAGAGATTCAAGATGGCCCTTTCTGACAAATGAGTCAAGCCCTGAATAGCTCTTCAAAGCCATCAGATTCCATTGACAAAAATAACAATTTTACTTACATCATGGGAGTTGCTTGCCTGCTGCTGTCTCGATTGTTTAGTTTGTTAGTGCAGTTCCCTAGTTAAACACAAAGTCAAAGGAATTATCAGACCAACAACTCTTTTTCTACATAAAACTATTTTTACTGTTTTTATCAGTGGAGACTTGAGTTGGTGAAAATAGCTCCATTTAAGGCTGTTCATTTCTTAATCAGAAAGAGCTGTCTAGAATGGTAAACCAGTGAAAGTGTTTTAACAGTGGTATGCATGGAAAACAATATTGAGTTTTTAGGTTACTGCAAAACAGATTCATCCTAGCCATGTTATCAGAAGTAAAATGTGCTTTATTCTGTTTTTCTTGTTTCTCCAAACCAGAGCAATGCTACTTGCTGTCTGCTCTAAGTAAGGCACTGACTGTGGATAAGCATTTTATACAACCCCACTTCAAAAAAATTCAGACCTAACATTTCAAAGCTCTTTATCTGCCTATGATATACAAATGCTGTATACAAACCCAGAAAAAGACAAGAAATACTTTAAATAAATCAGCTGTTTGTGTAGAATTAAAATAGATTCTGTACTGAAGTGTCTCTTTTAGAACAATATACTGTAGTTCCACTGTGGCACTCTGTAGTGGCACTCAGGTCTGCATAATGGAGTGCTCGTTAGTACCCACTGTGTATTATCCAAAAATATTCCTTTCTTGACGAATATTTAAAACCGCCAAACTTCCCCTTGCTCCAGGTTGATCACTCGCTTATCATTCTTCTCAGGGGAGTTCATCATTGGTCGCGTCATCAAGGCCATGAACAATAGTTGGCATCCCGACTGTTTCTGCTGTGACATTTGCCAAGCTGTGCTTGCAGACGTGGGGTTTGTCAAAAATGCTGGCAGGTTAGTATCCCATCCTATTACAGTCTTAATATAACACTGTGACAGCCTTTAAAACAGGTGGTTAGACGCGTCAGGCTGGTGACTCACTCACTTGTGCATACTAACAAATATTGGAATCCTGAGCAGCTGTGACAGAATATGTCAAAACATTATTTAAGGCTGTACTTTTTTTCCTTGACATCTCATGAATTTTGTTCTCCTCTATTTACCTCAGGCACTTGTGTCGCCCGTGCCACAACCGTGAAAAGGCACGTGGCCTTGGTAAGTACATCTGCCAGAAGTGCCACGCCATAATTGAAGAGCAGCCACTTATCTTTAAGAATGACCCTTATCACCCTGACCATTTCAACTGCAGCAACTGTGGGTCAGTATTACGTTTCCTTTTCCTGACTGTTTTTCAAAGGCAGGAAACTTGTAACATATTTTCAGAGCCAGCTTTTCTTGTAGGAAGGATTTCATAGATTCTCTGTTCACAGTAAAGAGCTAACAGCTGAAGCTAGGGAGCTGAAAGGAGAGCTCTTCTGTTTACCCTGCCATGACAAGATGGGAGTGCCAATCTGTGGGGCCTGTAGAAGACCCATTGAGGGACGTGTTGTCAATGCCATGGGCAAGCAGTGGCATGTGGAGGTTGGTGAACAACAATGACAGTTAATTCATGGTTATTTTGCAAATTGTTTTTAGGATGCATGGGATGTGTCTGAATTCAGGGGCATTGATTGTACAGTATATCCAGTGAGTGAGAATGCTTGGGAACTCCCCCAGTGACTGGCTGGAGGACAGGTCAGAGTGCACAGCCTTTATGTAATTCAATGGAATTTTGGCTAAATTAAAATCAACCATTCAGTAACATTTTCCCAAAGGTTATTTTGTGGTTTTTGGTGAATTTTATCAGGGAAATCACTCTTTAAAGGAGACATATTGTACCTGGTAAATGGTCTTGCACGTATATAGCCCCTTTCTGCCCTATGACACTCAAAGCACTTTACACTGCTTTCCATTCACTCATTCACACACAAGCACACACACATTGAATTCAATTCACATCAACTGTGTTTGTATAGTGCCAATCATAATCTCAGATTTTCTCTAGGCACTACACAATTCATGGCCGAAACCTTTGATAGAGAGCAAAACCAACACAACTTTTAGATACTTGAAAGTTTTTAAATTCCCCAGAACTAATTTTTTTATGGAAAAAGAACAAAAAGCCTGATTTTTCACAATATGTCCCGTTTAAATTGTCATGTCACTGATCAGTTGGATTTAGTAAAGCATAAAAATAAGTGATTGACAGCTGCTATGATCAACCATTTTGTTGAATCTGTTCAGACCTAGAGATGTCCCTGTGTCTTTACTACACAGACTCACTGTATTATGACACATGCAACTTGGCAGCTGCTATGAACACTGCTTCTTTGTGTCATTTTTAAATTGGAAACAAAGTCACAGAGCCCATATTTTTATACAGACTATGATGTCTTTAAGCTAAATACAAAAATGAATTAACAGTAACGTGACATTAATATCACCGCACACTCCAGGATGGATTACCAGGAGTATGCCTTTTAGAAAAGCTACTGTTAGGTTAATAATAAAGGACAAATGTCACACTGAGTCCTTTTTATAGTTCATGTTATATATCACAGGCCATCTTCCCACAAAAGGGACATAAAATCTATATTGTAGCTCACATTTAGTTACCATTACTTACACATAAGAAAATTGACCTCATTAAAGAACCCACTTTAGAACCAAAACACTGGAAATTAGCTCATTTAAGTCATTGGGAGAGATGTGAGCACTTTTAAAAGTATCATTTCTCTTGAGGCAGAGTACAGCAATTCAAGTTATGTGTTCATCTGTCCTGAGGCTGCTGAAATTTATACTAATAGAACTGCTTACGACTTCCAGGAGTGTACAGCAGTCAATTAAACTCTAAAGATGGTTATTAACTAAAATTCTGTACCTGCTCACTTGAGAAATATTACGTGCTCTCAGACTGTCATTTAAGAAATGATCAGCTGGCGTGTGAGTGTGGTTGCACACAGGATGCACTTTCATATACTGTTGATGGGGAATGGTTCAGCACATTCCCTGGGTAACGTTTGATTTATACCAACAGCATTTTGTGTGTGCCAAGTGTGAGAAGCCCTTCCTTGGCCATCGCCATTATGAACGGAAAGGTTTGGCTTACTGTGAGACTCACTACAACCAGGTAACACACAGCATCTAGAATAACAGAAATCATAACTCATATCAACTCTCAAACAAATCCTATAGCAATACACCCACATCACTTGGCTAAATTAATTGATTAGATTGCATGATAAAGATGTATTGTAAATGATGCTTCTTGATATGTATGCTGCATAAATAGAAAATCTCTGTCCCTCTCTATTGTCTAGCTCTTTGGCGATGTGTGCTATCATTGCAACCGTGTGATTGAAGGCGATGGTAAGAAACAATCAACCACCTGTTTCTTAAACATACATTACCAGTCAAAGTTTTAGATATACCTTATCCTTCATCCATCCCATTTTATACCCCCTTATCCTCTCAGAGGTCAGGGAGGGTGCAGGAGGCTATCCCAGCTAACTTATTGCGAAGGCGGGGTACACCCTGGATGAGTCGCTAGTGCCCTTATCCTTCAGTGGTGTTTAATTTTTATAATTTTCAACATTAATGCTGAAGATATCCAAACTATGAAAGAACACATGTGGACTTATGTCGTAAAGAAAAAAGTGTTAAATGATCCAGAACATGGTTTATATTTTAGATTGTCCAAAGTAGCCACATTTGGCTTTGATGACGATGTTGCACACTTGTGTCATTCTCTCATCAGATTTATGAGGTAGACACATCAAATTGTTTTCAGTTCACAAGTGTGTCTTGTCAAGAGTTAATTTGTACTGTTTCTTGCCTTCTTATGTGTCTTGAATCATCGGTTGTCTTGGGCATGTTGAGTTAACTTTCTTGTCACTTATATACATAAAATTTTTCCTCTGCCTATGACCCACCTCTGAGGTGGGTAGGCACTATTCAATGCCCGGGGAGTATGTGGGGGGTTAAGGGCCTTGCTCAAGGGCCCACAGTGGTGATGATGATGAAGAAGAGGACAGTTGGTGGCCTTCACCTTCCCAACCCAAATGCCCTGCTGGTCCAGTGATTTGAACTGACGACCTTCCAGCCACAAGCTCGCTTCTCTAGCCTCCAGGGTGGGTACAGAGTCAGTAGCCCTAGTAGTGCTACTACAATTGCTGTACAAATCCATATTGTACTAAGAAACAGATGGTTAAGTCAAGAGAACAGACAGTCCATCATTACTGTGATAAATGAAGGTCAGTCAATCTGAAAAATCTCAAGAACCTTCAATGTGTCCCCAAGCGCAGTCAACCATCAGAAACTATGATGAAGAGCTACATCTGCTGCTGAGGATATGTTTATTTGAATTACCAGTCTCAGAAACCTCCAATATACAGCACCAGTATTTGATGATGTGCAGACACACATTCAAAGTTCTACAGATTTTTTTTGGATTTTGACTGACCTTCATTTCTTAATGTAATGATGGACTGTCTTTTCTCTTTACTTAACTGAGTGTTTTTTGGCCATAATATGGATATGTACAGTAGCTGTAGAAGCATAAATAGGGTTATTGACTCTGTACCCACCCTCCCTCTGCACAAGACAACTGATGGTCTAAAGCAGTGGTACCCAGCCTTTTTTGCGCCACGGACCGGTTTAAAGTCAGACAATATTTTCGCGGACCGGCCTTTAAAGTGTGGTGAAAATGCAATAAAATAAAACAATACGACTGGCATGGAAAGTGGTATTTTCTAAATATAATAATTAATGTGAATCCACTGTGTGGATCAAAAACTTTATTATCAGCGTCCTCGTCACATCTCGCAACCATCATAACATGAGTAATGGCCTCCAAGGCTCACACTCTGGTTGTAATGGTACAGTGCCTTGTGAAAGTATTCGGCCCCCTTGAACTTTTCAACCTTTCGCCACATTTCAGACTTCAAACATAAAGATATAAAATTTTAATTTTTTGTCAAGAATCAACAACAAGTGGGACACAATCGTGAAGTGGAACGAAATTTATT